>QNGE01001599.1:9930-115529 GCA_008508345.1 Paragonimus westermani
ATGATGATGATGATGATGATGATGATGATGATGATGATGATGAGTCTTGACATATAAGCATTCCTGGGATTTATACAGCATTACCACACACCTTTCATAGGTTTGGACGAAGATATTCATTCACCCGTCTATTCCTTGCCAGCGAACATAGCTGCGAGTCGCTGAGTTCATTCGGCTGATACTAAGATGGCTAAGGTTCCACCGTTGCAATGAAACTGTCAGAATCACTACACGGTCAGCCAACATCCAGCGCCTGTAACTGTCAGAAGGTAAAGGGTACAACGGAAAGAGTGTTCTGTGTTGGTCTTGATTCCTATCATTCAGATCTTATAATAATCGAATGCTGCGAGATTACTTACAGAGGAATCGTTGAAGTTCGAAGCAACGGTAGTTATCTTGACGGACGAGCAACTAGTACCTTGCTCCAGTTGGTGGAAATATGTTCGATGACAGGAAACTTATGATAAGACAGATATGGTGAAAATTGGCTTTCAGGTAGATGGAAAAGTTAGTCCGGTAACAAGAAGTAAATCGATGCCTAGGAAAAACGTGATAGCAACTGTTTTTGCAAGGTGAAGAATTCGACATGAAGAATGAGCTTCGAAATGAATCACGGAAAACGTTCCACTTGCGGAGCGTGATGCATTTTTGAACTGCATGAGGAAATTATCGGATACGCGGACAAGATGCACAAGTGAGTTCGGTGTTACACAAGCAATCCCAGACCTCAGCGTGCGGACAGAAGCATCTGCGAAACCCCTGGACTATATGTGTCTCAGAGCGGCAAACAACCACCCACGTCCAAGCTCTCCAATCCAGTCCCCCAAGGACTCGGCAGTGAAGTGAATGCCATTGTCGGTGATCCAAACAGCTGTTATCCGTTTGTGACGTGATGAACTGGAGAGAGTTCATGTTATCTAGAGTGGGGATCGATGCTTTCTGGAGTGCAGTATTTCCCCAGTATTTTCACAGTAGTCAGCATGAACATTCTGGAGTATCGCGAACGTAACTGGCCAAGAAAGACAGCTTCGTTGTTTCATGTGCATCTCGTATGTCCATTTGATACAAGTTCTGAGAATCTGATTGATATCCGTCTGTTTCCGGCCACCAAATTCATGAGCTTGCAAGCGGCTCCATCGTATCAACTTGCAAGGATCCATGATAAACGTCCGTAAAGTCATCAAACTTTTAAATCGATGGAATCGCAACTCACTCATCAACAAACAACAATTCATCCGCAGTAATGGGCAAACTTTCATGACGATAGTCAATTGCACAAAATCCACCGCGCTGAAGTTGTGGTCACCCACGCCTAGAGGCGAAGACAATAGACTGAAAGTATTTATGAGTGTCACATAGTGTGCATCTCCTTTTACTTGCAGTGGTTTACCTAAAAATCCTTCAGATTCGTTGGATTTTGAGTCCGGCAACGGAATTGTGGATTAATACTTAATAGGAGCCTATTTTTCTCACCGCGATAGATACTCGTATGATTGAGAGGACTGATAGCCATGTTCTAGCTTTGTGTTACGGCAGCAGATGACTGTGCTAGCAACTTGCTAGAATGATGCAAATATTTCAGGGCTTCATGGTCTGCTGAAATAGTAGCCTACAGTCGAAACTATAATTGTGGAGTTTTTGACATCATAATACACTGCAATTGCTTGAAGTTTGGTCAGAAAATACGAAAGTTCGGACTTAGAATGCCGATAAGATTTGCGTATGACAAGTTTGCCATGTCAGTGGAGAAATATCATTACTTATGGTTGATTGATCCTTGGTAGAAGCCAGTTTTACCGTGAGATCATCTTCGACGTCTAAAAAATTCTAATATCCCTACGACGTGATATTTGCTCTAGTAGTTGTGTCCTACACGTTTAAGTTTCCGTTGGAATATAAATTCAGTACAAACCACTAACATCATACTTATTGTGCAGCAGGTTTCGTTGCGGCTGTGTAATTAACCCGCTCATTCTCAGTATTGTAGACTACATTCCATAGAATAACAATGATCACCGGTAATGCTGGTTAGACAGTTCGAAGCTTGCTAGGATTCTGAAAGTCGAGAGGAGTTTCTCTTGACATTCCTCCGTTTTGACGGTTGGCGTGTGCTTTTGTTAAAGGTATTCTCATGTCCACCTACCTAGTACCTCGAAATTCGACGTTTAAGTTTTCCCTTCGTACAGTGGACTAATCCTCAAATAAACTTTGTTCGAATTCCCTTGTGACTTTCGATCCGTGATAGCATTATTCTAATGAACGTTTGGGCGTTGAAACCAAGAAGCAGAGAACTAGCAACGCGATATGTCAAAATAACGGTATCGTGAAAATGATGAAGCAATGTGCGACGCGTTCATTCTTATTTCACTGATCAGGAAGAGTTATCGATAGATGAAATATTAAAAAAGAACTGGCATGATGAAAGAAATTGGGGATGAGACGCGAATAATATTGAAGAGCAACATGAACAGGACGGATTTCATGTAGGCTGATTGCTGAAGATGCATTCCCCAACGTAGATGAAGTATTGTGAATCTGGTCTGCATGCATAGCTGTCAACCGTATGCCGAGGACATGAGAAAGAATAAACCGGAAGATTACCATTCTTTGGTTGCTAGCTGCATTAGAGCCAAAAGATCGCGTTAACAGAGATGAGAATTGATAATCTCGGTAGGTTCGTCCTTAGTATGAACAACAACACAACACCGGTACTTTTGAATACTGCTCAATTCTTCGTTGTTTCCTTGTATTCGTGGCACCACTGAATATAGCTTGAGAGTTGATCAAACCAAAAGATAGAAAACAGTTTCGTTACAATCATAATGGTGTATTAACCAGTGTCAAGTGGCTTGATATTTCAATAAGTTGTATTTGAAGATAACCATGGTTGAGATCAAGATTTGGAACGGATCAAAAGTATGACAAGCAATACAGTACGTCCTCGGTCCCTCTATTGTTTATGCACCCGGTAGTAAGCTATACTCAAATTCGATATTCTAAGACGCTATTACCACTGGATCACATACATACTAATAATATAATGGTCTAATACAACGAACACGTTTTTGAGTCGACAACCAGCATAAATCACATTCGCTTTGAGTTCTCGAAAACACCTGCATGGGGTGCTTTTTAAAAACAAACCCAGTTTACACCAATGTATTCTGTAACCTTGGCACGTGTTGTTGGGAAATTGGCGAACATGGGCACAACATATTCCGCACGATACCGACACATAGTCAGCGGCCTTCCTATGAATTCCGCTGCCTGAATTCTCACTTAGAAATGTGACATATCCCCTTAGTCAAATAACAAGTACCACGGTGAGTTAAACTGTGCACACATGCATCGGGTCCGAATAATTGGTTCGATCATACCGTCAACACAGTCACACTGGACACCATGTATACTGCGAGTTGCGAAGATCATATTTTAAACGGGGACATCGTTTCAGAACACTGCACATTTCCCCACTGGAAAAGTGGGTACATATGGGGAATACGTTCCGTTACAAAACTCTCTATTACTTACTTTCGACATAATATCTGACCGCTGTAAAACGTTGTCAGGTTTAAAACCACCAATCCAACTTCACATGCCATGTACTACATTCAAAGCTGAAAAAGTTACACTTAAGTCTTCACAGTCTCACTGAATTATCACCGATTACTCACTGTGTATTATGTGTGCGTCACCTAAAAATTAGACAGAACAGCTGAGTGTACGATGTGAACTCAGTGTTCGGATGATCTGGTATCTTCGTGTACATTTTTTAAAATATTCAACAGACATTTACGTAAATCGATCAGAGGAAGTATATATATCCAGGGGTATCTTTCGCCTCGAAAACTGAGGAAAACTTTAGAGCCATGAAAAGATGATGTAGATACGGAAGTCTTCTCTAATTGCCCAACAAAGTGAAAACCCATTGTCTTCTCAGTTGAAACAGGGTGAAGTCCCTCTTATCACTCGCTAGACCTTTCAACAAACTTGATAGTAATCAATACTGGATCAGTGTGACGTACGTGTTCAGTATACGAATGCATGTTCAGTCTCATTTGGAACATCCCGACTGGTGCTTCGGAGTAAATGGCAGTTGCATTGAACTGTCATTTTATTTGGCTCCTCGTGTTTTGCACTAAGCTGAACCGTAACTGAGATCACTGGTGGTTTCCGAGTGCGTGCTGAACATGAAGGAGGTTTAGATATTTCCACGAACAAAGATTCCAATTGCCAGACTAGTAACATCACCGGGGTGATGCAGATGCTAGAAGATCGAGGAGTGGACGAGGTTAACACCACTGATATCCGTTAGTTTTCGAGTAATTTTTCACCGTAGGCCTCGAACGACTACACACTTGGGAAGAGGGGATGTGGTGATTGGGATAAGAGGACATAATGGAAAACTAGGGGGACAATGGTTGGCAAAATAGTGAACTATGTGATGGAGGAAGTGAGGCATACGTTGTCATCCCGTTGTTAAAAGAAGCTAATTGTCGTCTGCGTAGTGATGACAGTTATTTCAGGGTGTCCTCGGCAAGCGAGTGGTCTTCGCGATTTCGCAGACGCCATTTGCAGACGGAATGAGTTACGGCTTATTGTGCTCAACCGAACATTAGCTCACACAATACTTCCGCCTTTTATGAAGAGTTATTGTGAACAACATCCATGCCTCGTAGCTCAGCTGGTGAAGCGCTTGCCACGTTGAGGCATGCTGTCTGTCGCTGGTTCAAATCTGCTCGAAGCCCTTACTTTTCACAGTTGCGTCTCATCCCGAATGAGGTTTGTTGGTTGTACTAGTTCAGATTGTTTGTAGCAATAGTACCACGTTCCCAGTCAATTGACTCAGTTTTGATATTGGATTCCGCTGGTCATTCCTGCAGCGCTGAACTTTCTCTGTTAGGATCCCCACTTACTCATCAAAATACTACATGTAAACATTACCGGGACACTTACTGTTGCTCAGTTCCGTGGGATTTATGTCGACTGGAAATGTAGATGTGTTCAAATCAGATATCAGATGATTACTACAAAATGTTATTATGCCAGGTGAACCCTCTTACTACACCACGGTAAATCAAGTGTAGGATGAGTTGCAGAACGACCGTTACAATGCATTGCAACAATCTGAAGCCAGTTTGGCGAGTGGTAGTATGAAGTCGTTCATCGTGAACTAGTTTGGTTGAACGAGTTCAGTTCACTGTCCGAAGGTTTTTGGCGAATATTTAAGTGTGACGGATTATCGAAAACGTCGGGCCGAGTTAACTGGCTGATAGCTTCTATATCAGATTGTATGTTGCTTTTCGATATATACATTTTTCGATGGTTTATGTACGCTTTCAACATTAAACGCAATATCCCTCTGTTGAGCATGGTAAAATCAGAATGTATATTGTCACGCAAATCAATTCAACGGCATTCTCACATCTCCGCCAAACTCACCTATATCGATGTATGGTTGAACTAGAGTTTACAGAAAAATGTCCTCGTCAACAGCGCAACAGCATTTCAGTTTTGAGAACCTTCATTGTAGCAATATAGAGTAAGCCGTCACAGTTATGGAGTAGCTATATAAACATGTTTAAAAGCAACCATGACAATTACTTTCATTCTTCAACTGTTGTTGAACTGAAATTTCACGAAATCCAGGAGAACGTTGAAAGCCAATTTTTTCTCAAACTCATAGGCATATTGATAAACAGATTGGAAATAACACAACGTTACGAGCAAGTTGTAATACTCTACTTTTCAACCCCCTCGGCTGGTCTTCCTCAGGATTGTTGTAACCGAAATCACTTGCTCGTAACGTTGTGTTATTTCCAATCTGCTTATCAATAACATGTTAAACACGTCGCCCATCTATTCAACTTCATTCGTACTAAATTTGGTGCGGATATCAAAACTCATAAGCATATTATTTTCGTCGTAATGTGGCGTTAGTTACTTTCAGTCATAAAAGTGAATCAAATACATTATAGCACACGGTGAGTATATCAAGAACATTCCGACTAAACTTCTGAAGTTTACACTGCATAGCACGACACTAAATCTAGGAGGCATTGCAAATCACATGGAAGAGTATCGCGTGTAATAAGGCACAACTTGTCTGGATTACAACGGTCAGCAGATTACGACACGAAGACCCTTGTGTAACTAGTCAGAAAACAACAATATATATTGGTTTCTGTCGGTGAAAATATCCGATATTTTCTACATCGTCTAAACTGATTTAAGTCCAACAGATAAGCAAATGCCGACCACATGATGATGTTAGTTGATTGTGCTATTGTCGTGAACCGAGAACGTGGATGTCACGAAGGGTATTTATTCAGACAATACGTCTCAATCGGACTATCAATAAAAACACTCATTTGCACACCACACTGATCAGAGGATGTTCCGTTCACTATGAACACCAATTCTCAGTCCCTTCATGTGGCAAAAGCCATTCCATGTGATGCTGCCTTCTATAGCTCACCCGTATTTTTCCCGCGGCCATTTCGATCCATTCTGTCTGCCTCGCTGCGGAATGGTGGTGGTGTCAGTAGCATAGTGCCACCGTCCCTCCGCATTACACTGTGTTAATATGGATAGCACGACTGCATCTTGTCCAGATATGGCTATGGTGCCCATTATCCAAGTAGTTGCCAGTATATATTACAGTGTAGTAGTGCGAGGTTAACTGAACGTATCAACTGAATTGATATGGCTAGCATAAACTATGTTTTACTGCCATGATTATATTGCTTGAAGCAACCGGTGGTGTCGTATGCGAACAAGCTAAACAGACCAACCTAACCATTCAGTGCAGTGTCTATAATCGGTGGTAGGCAATCGAATTGTCGTCCAGTTGGCGGTATACTTTTATCAAAAGGAAGTCCAAAAATGGAACGACTTATTCTCTGGGTGAGTATGCGGTCTGAAATATAACCATACTGTTGTGATCGGGCACGAGGTTGTTGACTGATTTGTGCCCACCGACGTTGAAACTCATCAACAATCTATTGGATTATTTGAACGCTCATTCCTCACAAATTTCGTCTAATATCTGCGTCTCCAGAGTATTTTACCAATTTAATAAATAGTAGAATAGGATGAACATTTCCACACGGAATCAAGCAAATTTGTACAGAAGTGTATCTACCGAAATTATGAGAATTGCAAACGACGGTTCGGAAAGCAAGTGAGCATCTCTCGACCAACCTATGCAAGCACAACAACCCCAATTAATTTCTAATGGGGATTTTTGCACTTTCTAAATTGATGGGTTTCCAGCCATCCCTTTGGCATCAATGGGAATCGTTTCGAGAAAACCAGTTGCATACCGCTTTTTAATCTACTGCACCATCTCGGATTCAACCCATTGACTGATTCCACACTTTCAGTAAACAATCTTTCAATGTGCCACATAACACTGTACTAATGATACAATAGACTGGTGTATAACTGTCAATATTTGCCGAACTGGGCGACAGTTGAATCACCGGGTCATGGAACACAATTCGGTGTGGACGGAAAACAATCGTAGACATAGCGATGTAATTCCAAAACAGGATCGAGCACAGTCGAAACTGAACTGTGAGACGTTTGCAAAAAATGCAAACAGAAAAACAGTGCACACAGTGTGAAACCTCTGTTGCTCATACACAATTTCATAGTCCACTTACGTCTGTGACCTTGCATTTCTCTTCACCAGTCTTGTTGCACATAATCACTAACGTTGTAACGTTTACCTGGTGAGCCGCAACCAAATTAGTTAGACCACCAGTCGTGTAGTTTGTTATTTATGAATTCATTCTTCCTGTTTGCCAATTTGACGGCCCCAAATCAACTTGAGTAAAGAGTTTTGCGAACATTGTGCAACTGAGTACTGCAGATTGCTGTCGATAGCTATGACGGTAACAGTTACGAATTGGTGACCACTTCTTGGCATACATTATGAACCTTCACGCCGTGAACCATCACCCTGGTAGGAAATCACCCATGACAACATGGTTGCGTTGCATGTGAAGCTGGGTTAAGGCATGCAAATTTCGTTACAGATGTTAAATTATCAATTGCCGCAATGCTGTCTGTAGGAGATGAGTTGTAACGAAAGATTTCCGACAGAAAATTCGCATCTGATATTCACCAATATACTTTTCCAATCGGTTACCAACGTGGCGTGTTTTGTAATCAGATTCTCTGTTACCTCGTTTGGTGATGTACGCAAACTCGAGATCGACCTCAATTTTCCTAGGGTATAGTGATATTATTCCCAGAGCAGATAAGCTCAGTTAATCCCGAAGTAAATATTGGTGAGAAGATATCGGCAAGTGTATTTCCACGTCGGAATCCCTGTTGATAGTAATGAATTGAACTCTGTGGAAATCATTAGAATCAGTGCATGGCTATCCATCTCACCACTCTCCAGTGTGTCGGCTGCGAGGAATCAAAATAGAACAAAACATTTGTTAGTTACTCTGACTTCTGATGAATGTATCACAATTCACCCATTCCTGATATTCCCATAAACAATGTCTGCTTACTGGCACCCGTTCCGTCTAAAATAATTTAGTAACGCAGTGCATTAGCCATTAGAAACTGTATGTTACACGCTTGGTTTGCAAAATATCGCTTGTAGGCACGACGGTGTTACTTACAACTCCGCATATATTTTGTTTCTTCAACATAGGAAAATGGAAAATCTTGTTAACCGATGTCTCCCTCTCTGACGCAGCATGGAATGGCTGAGCTAATTTTGAGTTACTCACCCAAATCAACAAATTGTTTCCACACTGCAGTCACAAAACAATATATATATATATGTATAGTGATGAATTATCCGTGGGCGTGTGATCTACGCATACGCTACAGTGGCCTTCCGTTCCATGTGACATCCAGATTTGTTCATATAACTAAGAACTCACATTGATCCCATCCTATTTTTTGTGGTAGGAAACGGATGTTTTATTTTCATGGGTTTAAAGAATTTCGCAGTCGTCGAATAATGTATTTCAGAATTATAACCTTCGTTCCTGTTGACCACAAGCACAACGTTTCATTGTTTTCACTAAATGGGATGGCGGCTGTCTAATCTGTGTGATGTTCTAATATCCAACTATAATTTTACCTTTCTCGCGATAGATAGACCGTGCTGTTTCACCCAGCCTTTGAGAGTGTAAGCAACATTTAATATATGAAATGCGTG
Organism: Paragonimus westermani; assembly: GCA_008508345.1. NCBI lineage: Eukaryota > Metazoa > Platyhelminthes > Trematoda > Plagiorchiida > Troglotrematidae > Paragonimus > Paragonimus westermani. The sequence continues at coordinate 19,121 of QNGE01001599.1, forward strand.
TTTTCAAGTTATCAGAAGAAAACGCGGATGTGCTTTCTATGAAAATGGACGAGGTGCACAAAAGTGATATAATCAGATTGGGGACTTACTCTCAACCAACTCAACGTTAAATACTGTCGAAAATTTGAGATTGTTATCATACATTTAGACATTCAACGCACATAGAAAAACGTTTTGCTTACCATCTCTCGAATGACCTGATATGTAAAAACAAGAACACCAGTTTATAAGATATTGCTTCCCAGATGGTTTCGTTATCAAACTGATTAGGCCATGAGAAATAATCAGAAACGCACCACCTTGTCACTTTCTATGAATCAAAGTATGCCAGATGGTAGATGAATAAAAATAGAACAGACAGCTTATAATTAATGTTCGTTTCTTCATATTTCATCTTCAGACTCCTGGTAAAATTGCGGTTCACACACACACACGCACAAACACACACGACTACAGTCGGCTCATGAATATATGTACACGGTAGTTATTTTACCACGTGGTTAGTGAGGCACACAAGGATTAAACAGTGTTTGGTACTCGTAACTACGAAGTCCACACCGTATGAAGTGCAGACCATTTAGCGACGGTTGAAACAGTATACTCAACGTAACAGTCGGCAAAGATGTCAACCATTTTCATACTAACGCTGTGAACCAAGATGAATGAGGGTGACTGAAAATGTAACACCCTCACAAGTGTTCCACGTTTTGAGTACTGTCCACATTTAGCACGTTGCTCCCAGTGAACAGTCCTCTAGGTATTGTCAGTGCATCGTTCACTGTCTCGACAAAAGTGATTTAAACTAGTGGGAGGTAAATGTCGTCTCTCCACGGGAACACAATATGCGGGATCAATGGGAGGAGCTATGTGCTGGCAGTCAGTGAGATGTGACCGGTCTGAGCTATTGCAAAGCGAATGGAACGTGCAAACTCAAGAATGCGCTCGATGTTTTCGGTGCAGACAAACGATGTGGATAACGAACAGTCTGTTAGAGACAAAATCTAATACAAATTTCAGAAAATGTTTCACTGCGTTCACGCGATGTCAGAAGACAGCCGACTGTGAGTGGTTCGATGGCAACCGCTCTTGCATTGCTGCAAACCAACCCATTTCTGACTAGTCAAATACTCGCAGAAATTCCACACTCGACTGGTTATCATGCGACCGAGAGACAAGTTTGTGCACACAACGAGAAGTGTTGTGGATGGACAAATGCAAAACAGCACTTATTAGTGAAGAGTAGAGGCGAATTCGGTGGACATGGCGGGTAGGTCCACTACTGTACGAGGTGGAGTGGGTCATGTAATCACGTGTTAGATGCACGTTCAAAAGTGGCTGATGAGTGATCCTCTCTGAAGGATGAAACATTTGCCCGCTCTCGTTTATACCTACAGATTCAAATCATTTCTTGCCATTCATCAGTCCACTGATTAGCGGATGTCAAGTATTGTGACAATATTTGTTATCTGTGTGACGTTAACGTGACACAAATGTTGCTTACAAAACTGAAGTGTGAACTGATGATTTAGCCCACCCACACAGCTGCTTGTTGACCCCAGTTGAAAACTCTCGGGAGTTCCTGACCGGATAAGCGTTCAGATTGGAACAGTCTTATGTACGTATCCAAATTGCAGCTGGAATTCTATTGGAGACTTCGAGAACTAAACACCGTTATCATGCTCAAACTGCCTGACAAACGAAAAAAGCAAACTATAAATAAGCTTCCATAGAAGAGGTGTTCTAATTTCCACTGCATTACATTAGTTCACTGGCCAAAAAACAAAACATTTCACTTCAAGTGTATCGTGCGGTTAGTTAAAATAGTTCACATTTTAATTTTGAGATAGGCCTCATTTAGAGATGATCTGGACTTTTGCTGGGTTCGGGCCATCCACCAAACCAGCGTGTCCAGACTATCCGATAAAATAATCCAGTTAAGCCTGAAGTTTTCGCTTAGTGGACACAATATATATTAATGTTTTTAATCACTTCACCTCATATTGAACAAAGCGTTTCAAACGTGATACAGACGTTGAAATCTGAGGGTTGTTGCCATCAGTTTCGATGAATTGCATGAATACGTTTTTCACACTACGGTCGTACATTCTCGTGTACTGTGAGTTGGTTAATGAAAACATTTAGTTGAAAGTGCAAACTCATAGCTCGTTGAAACGCCGTATGATCAATCGAAGAATGTGGACATGTCCGATTCTTACAACAACAAAATTAGCAAAACGAGGTTTGAATTTTTTTCATGCAGAAGTTACCTGTGCAAAATTGCACATATTAAAATTACCTTCGTCAGATACTCTGTCTAAAGCTAAAGATGAGAACATTTCGTCTGTACTGCAGTATTTACAGGGTGGATTTAGTTTTACAATGAGCATACGAACACATCATTAAAGAGAGACTTTTTCGTTGAATCTTCTGAGCAAGCGAATAAACAACTATTTGAGAAATCGGAATTTGGGATAGAAAATGGTTTAATCACAACAGTTTGTTTGACCTGCACAAATATTTTTTTAAGCATTAATATGGCAGCTGGCGGAAAAATACTTTGTCAACTGCCTGGCAGCAATTTCGCCCCGAAGAAAGTGAATCAATCTATTCTAAACGATAAGCATAGGGTGCGCTGCGATTTAAGTTCAGGATACATAAGTGAAATCTCCGAGCAGTGTTCTGAGTAGGAATGAGTGTTTGAATCGACCATAGCGTCAGGGTAGCACTTCTGTGTGCGCGTGTGAAGTTCATGTTAGATCAAGATTAAGTGTTGAAGTGGTCACAAAGCTAGCCTATAACACACTATATGCATATTATCGAGTGAGAGGTTTCGGGGAAAGAAACATAAAATGGTGTAGAAGAAGTAGGGACTTGTAAAGTCATTGAAGAGCAAGCAAGAATAAGTGGGAAAGTCAACACGTCATCAATGTGTGGAGGAACAGTTTCACTAGCAGAGAAAAGCGGCTTGAAAACAAAAATTGTGCAGATATGAAAAAATTATGAACAGAGCAGCAATTTTGCTGAAGAAGTGCTGTGAACCTAAGCTAGGATTCACAGGATTATGTTCATGGATTGGTAACGTTTGCGGGAACAGCAACAAACAATAATTTCTCATAAAACTCAGTGTATGGAACAAGTCCTCTTTGACATTACAACTGCGTTACGTCATCTCGCACGACAAGACAATGGAATCAACCTGAAACGAGCATGTGACTGAACTTTTTCTGGGTGAATACCGTTATTCACTAACATTTGCAATCCAATGTCGAATCACCAGAAAAAAAATTTCATGACAATTTTTTTGATACTAATGTAAAACTCCCACAAGATGTATAATTCTGGAAAAACCGTTTCACCAGAATCCTTCTAGAAAACGTAACATGAACGTGCAATTTACCTAGATAGGCAACAACACAATTGTGGTGTTAAACTAATGAAATTGTTGTGAACGTTGTTGCAGATTGAAAATTCCCTGAACTGCTTTGAAACAGTATGCGGAACAAGCCGGTTCATAATGCCAAATCCGTGTTGTGTCACAAGTTTGGATAAGATGAACTTTCAAATTCAGTGGTTTTGCGAAAATAACAGGCAGCAGTTAGAAATCAGTTACTCACTCCCAGATTCCACCTCTATTCGGGAAGAAACGTGGTGACTTTGTTAGATATGATGGCTTCCAAATTACACCATCCGACAGGCTCATCGAAAACACATGTAAAGTGAAAACCTTTGCAGAGAAATTAACGTGAACCAGCATGGAACATGGCTAGCAACAGAACAACATTGGAGTTGAAACAGAGAAATTAGCGAGGATGGCAGTGAATAATACTGGTGTACTCCGAAATTTTCTTGAGTTACCATGATACAATGTGTCAAACAAACCGGTCTACACAGCTACATTTGTGCTAGCTCATTTGGAATTTTACGGAAAACTATTCACACAGCAATAATGGTGACAGGACAGGTAGGTGAAACATTTTCCAAGCGATACCAAAATATGACGTACCAGGCAAAACATAGTGTACAACTGAAAAATATATTTCCAAAACAAATCGAATTTTTCGCCTGGTCATGTATTTTACTCTTAAAAAGTTTTGAATTCGGAATCAACGTATAACTAATGCGCATATCAATAGCCCTCCTATCCCTGTCAAACAATCTTTATGGGTATGTGAACGAACTACTTCTATGAAGTCGAATGTGTTGACTTTTATAACGCAGCATGTAAGATTCTCCCGAATTTTCACTCGGAATCGGTCATTCATTCACCAATTTTTGTAGTCGTCACCCTACTTCTCATTCATACTTTTAGAACAAAGTTTTCATTTTTCTTCCTTTCATCCTTTCAGATGATTCCACCTTAAATTTCTTTGTCACTCGGTTAAATTACGTTCATCAGTTTTCACTTTTGTGCAGTATTTTCCAGGGTGGTAACTGTAGGCAACTCTACCTTGAAGTGCAGTTCGAAAACTTCAATAATCAGTTACCGGAGTTTTGTCCGTCTTCCGTACTGAATTCTGAACGTTTCAAATCCAATCTCATTACTGCTTGCTGCACATATCCAGGCCGTAGAAACTCAAATTTTGGGTAACTCAAAAAGTCCCTTACTGCAGTGGAAAACGATCAGTCAATAACGATAATGAGACCAGATGAGTGGGTCTGAAGTGTTCTGCTGAATAGGGACGATTACATTTCAAAGGTGATAAGAATTTTGTTTGATGGAACGACATTTCAGAGAAGGACATCCGGGAAGGATAAGGCAATGACAATAAAACGAGTGTCCTCAAGGATTCTACGGCGATTGAAACAGGCTGACACCAATAGTGCACATGTATTCGACGGCATCCGTTTTGCTTGTACAGTTTAATCTTGAACAAGAGTTACATTCATTTTGTATTCGTTAGACGTTTCCGTATCTTTTGTCCACCAGTACTGTCATGTTGAATACCACTTGCATAGTAACTCCTGACGACCCTGTGAAAAATACCGTCTCAGGAAAGCTTTCTACACCATTGGGTACGTCTCTTATTGCTCCGTTTTCGTCGCTTCATATAACTGCACAGAATAAATGTTCGATCACATGGAAGATAACCTGTTCGAACCTTTAAAAGCGTGTCTCAGGCTGTTCATATTCAGCTTTCTTGGTTCTTTGACAATTATAGTCATTAAAATATATAGAAGATAACGACAACACCGAGAATCATAAAGATCACGCATCACATTGGAGTGGGTTTTCCAATCTCATTACAGACGAACAGCCTGAGTGAGCAGTTAATCCACACGTACAACCGAACGGCTACCACTGATTGTTATCTGCTAAGATAGCCTGTAATCTGCGGCTCCACTTGCTCCTCTAACTAGCTGACCGAATTCTTTCATGACATGATGAAACCGGAGGAACAGTCTTCAGGTGGATCACCTGTTATCATTTTGTGTTACTTCGTGATACAACCGACCATTTCAGCAGCCACTCCTTCTAACCGCTATTGGCACTGACCTGTTTCACTTGCAGACATTGTTGTAACCAATCGGACAACGATGGGTTGTTTGAGGTGCAGCGCTGTTTATTCTGTGAACGCTTGTACATTCGCACAATTGCGATTGACACGATTCACTGACGAGAGAAACAGATGTCCTGTCCGTGAACATTTTTTCTCTAAACGCAAAGAACTAATTGGACAGTAACAGCACAACATTTTCTGAGCAGTCTACATTCATGTTTCTTTGGAGCATTAACTGTCGCAGACAAATCCACCCACATTACCGCGGTAAGTGCTAGAAACGAGTGAAACTTTGGGATGGAATGACGTTACCAAACTTGTCAGATTCGAGCATACATGACAAGGTTGGGTGGTAGAAATAACGCGCGTCAATAGAACAGAAGCAGTAAACAAGCCTGTGTATTCGAAGCTGCAAGCTAGAAATGTTCGTCTCACTCACACGCGGACCAGCTGGCCAACGTTTCTAAAGTATTTTGATTCATGAAATCGCTTCGTGTGGATTAGTACACGTGTAGATCTAGCACCTAGAAGCCAATCGTACACAAACGAACTTACTGACAAAATACACTAGACCACGAACCTAATTTGATGGGTTAAATGATCGAGACGCACATAGTGCGGATGTCCATAGACAACATTTATATAGCAGGACTTCTATGTAGTTGGTGTATACCGAATACGAAAGCACAAATATTATCTGTTAACAACGTAACGCTTTACATACTTCTTGCTAACATTCACGATCCAGTGCATGTCAACCCATGTATTTTGTTTTGTGCGAAATTGTGGATAACGTCTGTTTGATTTATCCTAATCATCCGACTATGCTCAGCTTTTCATACTACTAGAATGTTGTAGACCTTAGCAGAATGTTCACAGTGGTATAACCATAACAACATGGCATGATCTATATCATGTTAAGATATATTTAATTCAACAGTTCGGGTTTCGTGTTCACCAGCATGTCAACCGAAAATCTGCATAGAAGCTCGAACTATTATCCAAATGGTTTCAGAACGGAGAATGTGCATATTATGGATTTTCTGACAGTCTCGAGAGTGCAGATAACTTTCACACCATGTATAACAAACGTACTACTCAGACACACAAAAATACGAAAAGCACTCAGTGTATTTGTCATGCTTGGTGCAGGCTTAACAATGAATGATGCGAGCTAACTTCTGTTTGACGCAAGCTCGTCTCTAATGTCGGGCTGATGGTGACTGACACGATTTACAACAACCATAAAACAACTCACATTGTGCGACTGTTCCCCAGGTAACCGAAAGCAGTAACACAACCGAAACAACGAATTGCATGTTAGAAAATAATTTGGCGTTCTGTTCACGAAGGACCATGAAGAAAGGTTCTTAGTTTATATTGGTTAGTATCGTGACCTTGAACGACTGCACACTCAAAATTGAGAACCTTCATAGTTGCCATGAAAACACAGTGGTAACCTTGAAGTCCAAACTGAACCTAGTTCGGCTTGGTTAAATTCATGTAAAATTGAAGCGAGACATTAAGTTATTTCCGTGCAATTATCGGTCCATTTTGAATACATAATTATACAGGTTTGTTTTCAAGCCATATTTACATTCACGAGTACCTGGTTCACACTAACGGCTTTATCGTCAGCGTGTATTCGTGTTATCATTGAAATTAAATTGTGTAACCTTTTACACGTATAATACAACAGACCTAGAAATTTATTTTTAAAAAATAGGCTCATTGTATCGTCCTTGTTTGTACTGAGTAGTCACGTTTTGTATGCTTTCCGCGGCAAAATAGTTCAGACTGGACAACCGTCGGATTCATTTAAAAATAAACCCTACGAAATGGTTACATCCGGATTCAAGGCATATGAATTTCCATGTGATCATTCATGTTGTTCGTTGATTGTACACAACAGACCTGATGGATCAACCCTGTTGGATTTGTAGAATACCTGGCAGTGGATGGTGATAAATATAAGTTGAACCTCACTCAAAACTGATCGCACCTTCCACATTCGCAAAGTCAACGGGCAATTCCCCCTTATGGGGGACGCACAATTGGCATGGATCTAAACTGCACAAGCAACTGCGAACGTGAGATAGGTTCCACCAAGTACTATGTCAATTCTGCCTTTAATCCGTTTGTAAGCACTGTCGTCTTTGAGAATCTGTTTTACCGACTGTCAACCACGGCTGCCAAGCGATTAATTTGAAATTAATGTTCATGTTCTAGAATAATATAACTGCGTTCGGACGAAGTAGACGCGTTGCAACACAGACACCGTATGTGGCTTTGCAATATTAGGTAGCACATTAGAACGTTAACACAGTGTGCTGTGTGAAGTACGTAGCAAACTGCGTACTATGAAGTTACCCAAGTAGCAAAACGTTGTGGGGCCCGCACGGGCCCCTCGCGGGCCAGAGGGGGGCCAAAGGCGGACAGTGAGACTAGGGCCCCGCATGGGCCACGGCGGGCCAGGGGAAAAAATCGCCAACGAAGCTTTCAACGCGGTCTGCAAAATTCTCTTTTCCAAAAAACGGATTCCCCTTCATTTTTGTTACGCGCTCCAGGCTTACTGCCGCCGCCCATGAAGAATTTTGCAAAATATCCGCAAACATGGAAAGTTTATTGGATAGTTTACACAAGTTCATCGGAAACATACAGTTCGTTATGCACGTGTTCAAGAAATTTCGCCATCGACGTTGGAGCGACTGCACCACACTTCGATGCACATTGGGAAACCTGCAGAGGAATGCATGTGTGATGTGTAGTGAACGAAATTAAACAATATGAACACCAGTTTTACGGGGATCTTTGAAATTCCATATCTCCGTAAATAATGAAGATAGAGCAAACATAAAGCAAAACAATCTTACAGTATTCCTTCTGGGCATTGCAATAATACTACGGACATTTGCCTGTTCACACTGGGTAGCCTCAATATAACCTTATGAACTTGTGCAATATTCGAACATGAAGCACAATAATACAACTTTCAGAAAAAATTTTGAAATGCAACTACTCCGTGTTTAATTTACATAGAACGATGATTAAAGGACCTTCAGAAAGCACGCTCCGTGAATGACATATGAGAATGAAGAACAGAGGCTAACTTCTCACATACTTCCGTAGAACAGCATAACCGTCAAACGACCACAAACCTTACCTCAGCGAGCTCCGAAAATTAGCGAATAAAGATGTCTGACCTTACGATGTAATTTAAACAACTGCCACTTATTTTGCTGAAACTCCTCGGTTTCAGAGCTTGGTATCCATTCCTTTACGGTTGCCTCCGATACGCCGCGGGTAGCCACAGTGTGATTTATCGCTTTGTCTCCCAACGTAGACGCCTTCTTGTCCAAAACGACAATCGCTTTGATGCGACTAGTGATATGTTGTCACAATCAGGACCTACTGGTTACCACGAGCGCTTGGTGGAAATGAGACCATATGATCCTATGACCAGTGTTCACCAATTTCAGGGACCGGTATTGGCTGTAAGGGCTACTGAAACGCCCCCACAGTCAACCTCCTATAATTGACATTCGGTTCAATAAACTTTGGTTCGATAGACTGTACGTTCTGGTGCGTCTCGTGATTGTCATTTTGTGGCAGCTTGCTACCAGTTTCCTCACCAGTTTTCTGGGAGTCAGCACCACGTGACGGTTACCAACGGCACGCTGCCAAGTTAAAAAGCCCGCAACACTCAAGCCAACTGTTTCTAGTATTGAAATGATTATTTTTGGATCTTTATTTATACTGTTTGTTAGGATCTTCATGCCTCTTGCTAGTGAGTCAGTCACCATCCATAGGATCATGTTCGGACGCTGTAGATGCGCTAATGTTTGTGGGTCTTTTTGGGTTATTATGCCGTTGACTTCAAAGGCCACTTCAGGAAATTTGTCGTCCATCTGTGGTTGAGAGAGAAAGTTGGTGACACAATTCCTAGAACAAAGCACACGAGTCATGGCAAATTCAAATTCCCATAAACTCAGTGTCCATCTGGCTAATTTACTTCTCTGGTCCCTCGCAGCCCAGATCCATCCCAGAGGTTTTATTCCGCTTCCGGTGTTCAACAGATTGTCGAACATTTCTTTATAGTGACTGGATAATTTTGCGCCGTTGGGGTCAGAACTATGCTAGAATATTCAATTCATCATTCATTCTTTTTGAATAAATTTTCAAAGTCTCGGTCACTGACAGTTGCCGATAGAATGAGCATTCTTTGTAATCGGAAATTTCACCGTAAGTTGTTGCCTGTCCATTTCTTGTTGCACCTGCATGAAGGCCCTTTGGGTATCATCGGTCTGATCAAAATATTTGACTTGGTAAAGGAGTTCATACGGTGTTGATGCAATGGAACAAACAGTTTTTACTAACAGATAGTAGTTACCCCCCCCCCAAGCAAGATAAACTCACAACCTGCGCATATAATACGGAGCAATTGCTCATCTAATTTACACTACTTTTCCCGCCGGTCGTAATTGCAAACACTCTTATCGAACTGTCCTGGGCGCGACCCATATCGTGAGCGAGAATTTGACCGCACCAATGATCGTTTATCAGCCGGGAGCTTAGTTAGAGTAGCAGGCTGCAAATGCATCTGTGAAAACTGCTTCTTCATGCTCGAGATATCCCGTTTGAGGATGCCGCTGTTTGCATCTGCTTTGTTTACTGAGAAGGATAATTGTAATGCGATTGATCACCTGATTGGGCTACAGTATAAGCTGCGTAGTGGAAGTACCCGACGACCAGCTGCTCGTTACAGGGAACATGTTCCCAAATGGCTGGGAACTCAGACAGAATTACCAGGTGTCGGTATGGCCGCCAACGGACGGGGCCCAGCATCATCAGTTGCAAAGCACGTAATCCGAACAGGACACAGAGTCAAAGTTCTTGGCGCATTCTCGGTGATTTTGTGGTGCAACAGAAAACGCATAGTGCATTTTGCTGAGACTTTGGCTGTCGAGCGTCATATTCCTCCCTGTCCGCTCAAAAACGAGTTGTGTTGACGATGCGGCTACCATGGTGGTTGGCATTCTCACAATCATGCTATGCAGGTTCACATGTATGTTTCATTTCTCAAGCCATGAATTCGGCTCTGTGGCATTTGACTCGTTCACATGTGTGGTCAGAATCTGCGAAATGTTACTCCGTAGAACATCTCATGAATTGCGTCTTCTCGTTAGTTTATCCAAGGTCTTCAAGAGAACAATGTGTTTCAATGTTTTGCTGTAATATTTTGTTCTAAGATTATGACGTAATGGTTGGCATAAAATATTTTGGTGAATTTCCAAGAGGAGCATTAGCAAAGTGTGATGACACGTGACGGGGTATTGGTGAAAGTTGATCTCTATAGGGTATTGCATTGAATTTTATGTTTCGCTTCTTTTTCAGGTATATCATACATGAGTTGCGTTTGCACAAACTGAACACCACTTGTTCGACTTGGTTCGTGCTAACAGTACACTTTTCGCGTGAACGTCCCGTCTCATTGGCACTCACACTTAGCCTGAGTCGGACTTGCTTGCACTGGGCAATTTGGTGACTGTGTGATGAGCTGATGGATTTGTTCGTGTCGTTTTATATGCTTAGTCTCCACAAAATTAATGAATTTGTGTACCAGCTTTCGCTACATCTACTATTGAGGTTTTGTTTATTCCACGACCTTTATTCTCCCGTATTTCCTGTCAAACGTCTTGTCATCTACTATCCCTCCTTCCTCGTCCTCATTAGTATGTCTTATGATATTGAATATTGATCAACCACCTCACAGAACGTTGTTGTGATTAACCTTCCGTGAGTTTGGTATTATGGACCCTAGGCTGTGGTTCTCATAGATCGTTGCTATTTATAACTTCCGGTGAATCCACTGTCAGTGCATCATGTATAGCTGTGTTGTATCAAATTTACCTGTAGCTGTGGCTACAAGATCCGCTAGCTTAATTTATAAGCATCCAGCAGACGATCCCAGGAATGTTGATAAATCGCTCATTGTTAACAGGATAGCTGCTCTTGGCTGGGACCATTCCCTCAAACCTTTTCCCGGCATTGAAATGGGAGGCCTCACTCCCTCGAAAATGCCTCTTCATGCGATCCAGTTATCAAACGAGTAGCCTGTCAACGAACCGGTGTTGCGCGAAATTTGACTTCGGAATATTCTACACGGCGTTCGTCACATTTTGTCTGGTTTTGACAATGGCGCAAATTTCTTTTAACTGGCCTGTTCCTGTGGAGCATGTTATATTAGTCAAACATTGAATAGCTTTCGAGGCGAATCCGAGAACACCATCCACGGTGGCTGGGACATGGGGAGTCACGATTGGTCAACAGTGCTATCCTGGCGCATCTGATAAATCGCTCATTGTTGACGGGGTAGCAACATTCGGCTGAGACCATTCCCTCAAGTCTTTTCCCGGCGTTGAACTGGGATGCCTCACTCCCTCGAAAGTGCTTTTTCACACGATCCAGTTATCAAACGAGGTGAAAATACGGGAGTTCACATAGTTTTAACACTCCACTATGCTACCTCGTATGACGAAGCTAGTTGTGGTGTCCAAGTTGCAAAACAAATGCAGTTTTTTTCCCGGGATATACATGTTAACTTCAAGAAAATCGCTGACTAGACGCGGTTGACATTCGGTAGTGAACGGTGTTACCGGCAAACGGATTGATGAAAGGATTATCCAAGGAATTGACGTGGTACTTATGAAAACCTATGTTACGTTTTTAGTTGCCCGTCTAATTTTCATGTGAATTAATTATGTACTCATTACAAAGGATAAATTTCTCATCTACCTTGCCTGCTCCGATAGGTTCTTTGAGACGGACAAAGTAGGTCACTCAACGCGGTAATTACTTGGATACATTTGTTAGTATGGACCTGTATGACCACTTGAAAGCTCTATACGAAACTGCTTATCGTCAGCGGCTACGAAGTTAATGAATACGAACAATTCAGTAAATCCAGCAAACTGGAAGTGCTCGTCACACAGCTGATGAAAGATTTCACATTCTCATGAAGTTTTCTGTCAACTCTTTCGGAAGAATGGCACTATAGTAAATTCCTCTCTTATCAGTAATGCATATCCTTCCCGCAACCTGGTTTTGCCATCCGGCTGTACTTTTCCGTGACAACAATGTTGATCACCTACCATTTACCTCACAGTACGCATAACTGAAAATACTATGCGAATGTGGAAGATGTGATTAGTTGTGACTGGCGTTTAAGTGATAGTTAACAATCTCCACTGCCAATTTTTCTGGAATTCCAAAAAGGTCAGTTTGCGTAGTCCAAGTGGTATGCGATATACAATCGGTGAATACGATAACCGGCAATAAGGGAATTCACACGTTTTGGATGGAATTCAAGTGTAATATTTAGCAGAACAGCATTTTAATTCAACTGGTTCTGATCGACGTTCAGCCTGAACTATATCGGATGCGACTAACGTTTAAAAATTGACTGCCCAGAACAAACGATGACGACAGATTTATCCGACTCAATGGCAATTTCTACTAAGTTTTTGCTGCAGCGTACGTGTAAAAAGTTCCAGTAAATAATTCCACTGATATTAACACTCTTGTCTGCCTGCATGAATAGATAAGAAAGAATGCATAAGAATGACCTGCAAATAAATCTATGTAACTGTGTTCAATAAGAATGAATAGGTTGACTGTGAGTTACTTATTTTCTCATCTTAGTTTTGCGTAAAATTAGCCAAACCGAACTAAATTAAGTTTGAAACTGGAGGTTACCATTATGTTCTTTATAGAAAACTGTGAAGTTTCTGATTTTTCAGCACGCAAACAACCAAGGTTACATTACTAACCAATGTAGATTGGAGCACTTTCCTCACAGACTACAGTGAGCGAAACTTGAAAGCAAGTTCCAGTATGAAACTGGTTATTCCGATTGTGTTAGTGCTATCGGTTTCATGGGGAACAATCGCCCTATGTAGGTTGTTTTATGTAGACCACACTTCGTGGTAGTCACCTCTAAAATGACATATCGTTAATGGATTGTCTTATTGTCGTTTAAAGATTTTACTCTGTGGTGACGAAATCCGAGTTTGTTTAGTTTGTACGCCGTAATTCAGAGACAGTCGAACATCGCTCGAGCTCCAATGAAGATGTTCTTTTAAAATGCATGGGGAACTTAAACATTCGAATAAATTAGTTCTATGACATGGGAATGGCATGGTTGGCGCCTTATTTTCGCAACGCCGGTGTGGACATTTCGCTACGGCTTCCGGTCACTGATTAACATACAGTTCTGTTTTTTGCTAACTTATATACAGTCGAACGCTTAATTTGATAAAAGAATAAGGAAACCAAAGTATTCACAACTCCAGTTACATGTCTGAAGGTTCGACGGTGCTATATTCCATAAGATGCGTATGTTGCAAGAGTAATACCCGCTTTGAATTGAAAGTTGACTTGAAATTGTACACTTCATAGTGCTGCCAGGAGTTTTTCAAACAAGCGATATCCACCGCGACGTACGGACAGACGGAAAAATAGACAGACTTTGAGGTAAGGCTCGGTAAAAAAAATTTATGGATAAGTTTCATAACTGAATGTATTGAATGAAAAATGAGCTTGAATTTGTACGAAACCTTGGAAGGAAGCAATACGAATAAATTTACACAAAACTATTCCTACGCATATGTCGGAAAAATTCAGAACAAACGAATAACCGGGAGCTTTAGGATAACGATCGCTTGTGAATTCAAACGTATGACATATCGAAATCTATAATATGACTCAACTTTAGCATTTTAAACCGGGCTGCTCCATACGCTGTGTTTTATAACAAGTCATGGGACTGTTAAACTGTATAATTTTTATTCATACTGATATCGTCGATATCAGTCCTTCAATCATAAAGTCATCTTGCAGCCAGTCAAAGCACGGCGCGGTTAACATTAACTACTCTGAAAAGTTAAACATAACTTGTTTTCAATAAACTTTTAGCAGCGCGTAGTTTGGGAGGAAACATGCATGATTTAATTAACATTGCTACTCCGACTTCAGGCTGGAAATTGAGAGATAAGTAACTGAATGGTAAATTCCGAAGCAAATTCCAGGTGTGTATTTGTGTGGCGCACTGTATGTAACTTCAAGTCTTCGTCATCTCCAAATCTGTGTCCTAACACGGATGTAACTGTATAACTTGGCTTGATCCATACATTGTGTTCTATAACAATTCAATAAATTGTTAAACTTTGCCATCACCACTCATTACTGTTTGTACCACATCTAACCTTTCAATCAGAATATAATCTTTTATCGACTTAGGTACTGTGTAGGTTTACGTCATTTTCTCTGGGAAATTATTCAGTTAACACAACTATTACCAGTAAGACTGGTGTACTGTGTTTTGAAAGTAAACATAATGTAGCTAAATCAACGTTTTCCCCACGAATACAGGTCGGAACCTAACAGCCACTAAGTGAATTATAGCCCTTTTTAGGCGTGTAATCATTGCACATTGCCTGTGAATTCAAACGCTCGGTGACACAACACAGATGTAACATCACAAACCGGGTGGTCCCACATACTGAGTTTTATGGGAAGTCAAGGATTTTTAAACAGTACAATACTTATTCGTTACCGTTCTTATCAAATTTGAACTTTCAACTAAGAACTCATCCAATTGATTGTTTAGGATCAGCGTAGGTTCACAGGATTTTCACTGCAAATTTATCCTGTTGACATATCGTTTTTTACATATATATAGTAATTTGTTTTTCCAAGAGAAACATCAACTATTTCATACAAAACCTCTACTTTGCGTATAGAATTGAAGAAAGTAGGTCAGCTAATATGTGGCATTCGTTGCACACTTCCTGGAAATTTAAACGTTTATCATGTCCAATTCAATGACGTAAAACGGATGTAACACCATAAACCGGCTAGGTTCATACACTATATCTTCAACGACGGAAGGAATTTTTAGACTGTACTCTCATTATTCACTGCTGTCCTGGCCAACTGTATTCTTTCAACCACAATGTCATTCTGCAACTTGTACGGGTACCCTGCAAGATCGCGTCATATGTCCACCGAAGTTATTCAGTAACCACATGTTATCAATGAGACTGTTTTACGATATGTCTATTAAGCAGGCATATATGTTTTTATTCGAAATTGATCCTGCCTATTTAGCCCAAACATTTGAGGGTCAATTAAATGATGATGGCATCTGGATGACAATCATGGTGCTTATTTGCTGCATGTTGCCTGGGAATTCAAATTTCTTCATATCCAAATCGATGACGTAAAACGGACGTAACATCATTAGGCGGTCTGTTCCGTACATTGTGCTTTTAACATGTCAGAGAATATTCCAACTTTACTGTAATTATTCGCCACTGTTCGCGCCAATTTCATTCTTCCAACTACAGTCATGGTACAGCCAGCCTATATCCTTTGCAGTTTCTTGTCAACTACTCTACAACGTTAAGCAGTCAACGTGTTTTCAGTAAGCCTGTAGTGTTAAGAATGCAGACATGTATGTAAACAAATGCGTACATATTCACTCGAATACAGTTCCAGATCCTCTAGGTCAGTGAATGTCTACTCGTCAAATTGATGATGGCATCTAAATGACATTCGTGGTACATATTTGCTGTATGTTGCTTGGGACTTCAAACGTTTGTGGTATCCAATTCAATAATCTGACCCGGATCTAACACCGTGTCTCATGGAACCCTAGGGAATTTTTGGACTCTACCGTCACTATGTTCTACTTTGCCGCTATTTATATTCTTCCAACCACAAAGTCATGCTGAAGCTAGCCTACGTCGTGTGCACGTTCTCGTCATTTCCTCTGCATTTAACACGTTTCCAATAGGCCTGTATTACGACGCATTTCCTGAAGGAAATCAAACTGAGTTCAGTTTACACGTTTACTATTCACTTTGTTGCAGAATTTACAGGTCCGTGAATCAACGGTGGACGTCGGATGACAGTTACGGTTTGTGACCTTTGGAAATTACCTGTGATTTCAGAGGTTCACCTGTACAACTCGATGACGTAACAAGGGTATAACGTTAGAAATTGGCTTGTTCAATACACTGCGATTTGCAGCAAGTCACGAAATTTTCTACTGTACTATAACTAATCACTGTTCTCAGCGCTTTGTTTTGCTGCAATCACAACGCTATTTGTTGACTGCATATTGTGCAGGTTCGCATGAATTTCTCGACAGTGTTAACCAAAAACGCACGTACAAACTAATTCTTTAGGACGGTGCGTTTTTAACTCGGAGAGGACCGGTTTCATGTGCCATACCATTACTCATTATTACGCTCACCAGTACTGGCATGATTTCCTTCACAATGTTAAAAGTTTGACATATGATTCCATGTTACTGCAACGCGTTGTGATTTGAAACCCAAAATATTTCATTTGAATTTGGAGTTTTGTGATTCATTTAGACTGCAAGCCTCGTAGTGAATAAATGATTGATAGATTTTGGGGCACACACTTGGTGCACATTCTTTCACACTGCCTGTGAATTCACACGTTTGTCATATCCAATTCCATGAACTAACACGGATGTTACATCAAAAGAAGGCTTGTTCCCTACATTGTGTTTTGTAGCGACATGGGATCTACAAATTGTATCTCATTATTCACTACTGCCGTCACCAGTTTTACAAAGCTAACCACAAAATCATGCGGCAGCTGGCTCAAGTGCTATGCGGGTCGACCCTATTTCTTTTGAAACGTCAATGAGTTGACATCTGATATCAGTAAGTCTACTGCACGGTGTATTTTTAGGCAAGCGTGAATGATGTAAAATTAACTTTCCTCTTTCCGTAAAGCGTAGTATGATGATGATTAGTAATTTGTTGATGTTCTCTGAATTCCTCTGTTTCGTGCGTCTTGGTTGCTCAATACTTCTGAATTCAAGTATTTTGTGTCCGATTTGATGATGTAACACGTATGCAACACTCTATTCCGGTTTGTTCCATGCGATGTGTTTCATAACAGGTCAAGGAACGTCTTCAGTCTTCTTTCGTTAAACGTTACCGTTCTCACCAACTTCATTCTTTCATGCACACATTCACACTGAAGCTTACCAGGTAACGTGTATGTGCATATCATCTTCGTTTGTGAAGTTAATTGCTAAACACCTTTTCACTAGTCCTGTTTTACGCAGTGGTTTGAAGGCAAGCATACTTGATTTCATTCAGCATTTGGTTAAGCATTCAGCCTGGGTACTTAGAAGTCAGTGTGCTAACGGTAACTTCTAAATGAAGTTTGCAGTTTACATTCGTTGCACATTGTTTGAAAGTTCAAACTTTTTCGTACCCAGCATGATCACGTAACGCAGATGTAAGTATATGGGCCGGTTTCTTCCATACACTAGGTCATATTACAATTCAAGGAAATTTTGCTCGCCCCGATCATCACTCATTATTGTTCTCGCCGAGTTTACTCTCCCAACAAAAACGTCATTGGTTCGACGTATATTTTTCAGGTAATCGTAAGTAAATCCGCAAACACAAATTTATTATATTTTTAAAAAGCTTGTGATAATGAGTGATTTCGAAAAGCTCACGAATTGTGGAACCGAACGATAGATATCTCCAAATTCAGTTTCCCACCTCCGTAACAAAAGTCAGGTAGCAGCAGGGCAACATTTTGATAGCTAGAAATAATGGAGGGGTTTCTACCTCGGGTTGAGAACGAAGTTAACGTTAGATGGTGTTCGACGAGATTGGCATTTAGGTCGTTCAAGTGGTTGATAACCCTATGAGAGAAGAACTGGTGCATAAAGAAGACAGGGAGTCGATGCTTATAGAGCTTCTTATCGTGAACCGATCGAGTGTTATCACCTAATGGAGTGAGGGATTGTTGCACGAGACCTGCGCTTAGATCCGAGTCAGTTAGGCCTCAGCTCCGAACACGTGTACAAACCGCTTGGTCGCTGAATCAGCCGGGTCGGTAAGC
This sequence comes from Paragonimus westermani, assembly GCA_008508345.1. Taxonomy (NCBI): domain Eukaryota; kingdom Metazoa; phylum Platyhelminthes; class Trematoda; order Plagiorchiida; family Troglotrematidae; genus Paragonimus; species Paragonimus westermani. Next base: position 37,582 of record QNGE01001599.1, read on the forward strand.
AAATTTATCCAACTGGACATCAGCTAAGAGCAGATGCAAACCAAGGACTTGGGGAAATGTAAACGCCGCCAAAGTGAAATGGTGGAAAACGCAAACACTTGGACGGATGGAACCAGTGATCAAAGCGGGACAATGGATCATCAATCAGACCGAATTCCAAAACCGATTATGGTTTCAACACATCAAAAATGCAAGGAGCAACCAACCAGAGTCGGGGCGAAAGTTCAAGAGCAACAGGAGGCAACCAACCAGACCCCAAACCGAAGGTCTGAGAGGTCTGGGAAGCATACAATCGCGCGTCAGGTCTGAGTTTGAATGCAACAGAAACAGTCAATGGTAAATCAGGCTAAAGATCGAAATAGCAGAAGCTACCAATCAGAATTCATGTCAGAAGGTCAACTTACTTTGGTACACAAGTGCAAGCATCCACCTCACTTAATGAAACCCCACGCTCAGACCTATACGTTGAATCACTTGCGCACTGATTATGTCAACTCGTTCCATGGTGAAACGTTCGCGACCTAAATGCCAAACTCGGCGATCATCACAATGCCTTAAGCATATATATATGTTTCAAACATTTTCCGCCTTGCGAATTTTTTAGTATTCTACCTCTCATGTCTGGAGAGCTTCCAGATGATGACTAAATTGCTAGTTGTACTAAGTTGCAGTTATTCTAAAGATAAGCAAATTATCTACTCGGCACATAAATATAAAATTAGTTCAATAATTTCGAATGGAAAATTTCCAATATCAGACAACGTAAAGCTGATTGGTTGTTAAATAACCTAAGTCTGAAGCGCGTTTCTTCGTGGCCGGTGGAATTAGTAATAACATTATTGTGACCTGTAACAAATATGTGCAGTTACACACTGAACATTCCGGATTCTCACATTGCCTCTACCAACGGCAATTTGGACTCATGTACAAGTGTACTCCAGGCCAAACGCTTATCTGGTCAGGAAACTGAGTTTTCAAGTGGATTCAGTCACTTTCTGCATGTAGGCCAAAGTCCCAGATCACTGTTTAGTTTTGTCAGCCATTGTTTTGTCGCTTAAGTATCCTGTAAGGAACGGCTGTAAAATCAAAATATCCGTTTTCTGGATGGTAACAAGTGATTGGAAACTATGAGTAAAAACAAGACAGGGGATTTGAAATTTTTAATGAATAGAAGAGCGAGCAAACTTTCATCTTCCAGAACTAATCCTCCAGCAATTACCTCTAAACGGGTACTGGCTTTATGATAATGTGTTCTATTGCATGTTGCCCAGTGATGCAATTATCCATCATGCACACCAAAACTGTTTGTGTTCTTCACTAGTGACTTCTGTTTTTCGGTTTTCAGTCCGCGACGTTTCTCGCTATGTGCACAAACGTATCTTTGTAATTCACGTTAATCAGTCAACCGTGGAATTCCTGAATGTTTAACTTGTCAGAACTATAGTCTGTCATCTCCTAACATAATTTTAACCCAATAAAACATCTAATCCTTTTGCCTAGATATCAAGTATAACTAAGTGCTCGCTATCCGCATCGTTTATCTGCACCCTAAATATCAGGAGCAATTTCGAATTTGTTATTTCCACACGTTCCACATTATCTTCACAACTGTCACACCAAAATGAGTATCAACATCTAGCTTCTCTCTGATTCCGCAAGTTATGTTTTTGTGAATAAGCAATATTTGTCTCCTGCTAGTTTGAATCACTTTTGTCCGCAAAGCGAACGATGCACTGGCAATGTAAGACGGGTAGTTTATTGAAAGCAAGCCCTCTGTATGTGACCAGAACTCAAAACACCGAACAACTGAAAGATTTTCAAATTGTTACTCCCCGTAGTGATGTCAGTGTCAGAATGATAAGCAATTTTACCGATTATTTCGCCGAGTTTAATTTTTGAACTTTTGCTCAATAGCTCTTATCTCATACCGTTTGGACTTTGTAATCCCAAATACCAAACACTCGATGGTTCCTTGTGTTTGTAACAATCAGTGTAGCAAAATTATTGGCGTGTATAGAATTGACAGACTCACTGTACTCGAACGCATATAAAATCTAGGGACCAGTGAAATTGTTTATCATCTATCATGTTTTATTTCACAAAATCCACAAGGTCACGCGACAATAAAATGATCACGCCATTTTTGATGACCTCCCACGGACTAATCAACTTGATAGAAAAACAGTCTGGAAAGTGACTTCTTATGAACTCCTATTGTAACTCTAGATATTCACACTAAGTTACTGGTGGTAGGCGAAACATCCCAAATGAGTACGCAAAATGCAAAATCTGAATGTTTTGATGTGTAACACTATACCAGAATTGTTAACAGTTTTCAAAGCTTAATCAGTTAACGGTAAGAACTGGACGTGAAGACAGTTCCCTTGCCACATTAAGTTTTAAATGGAGGATTTCAGAGTTTTCATCCAATAATTGACACCTAGAAATTCAGCTACATTCTAAAACGCAGGGTGAAATTGCATCATTACATTACATTACATTTCAATGTCACTCCAATTCAATTGGGACATTCTCATTCAGAGGAGAATGTTAAATCAGCAGAAAAGTCGGATTATGAGCTCTAGTAGCTCATTCTTACGTACCTGCTGGATGTCAATTTTTATGATAGTCGCGCCCGTAAAATCGGAGTACTTATAGGGATGAATGTACCGGGGCACTCGAACTGAGCACTCGAACAAAGACTCAGAAATCCGATGGAATCGTTCGTGACACGCACCCCTCTTGGCTGCATATTACTGGGTCACGTTGATGGAGAAGGGCAGAGGTGGTCATGCACTGACGTTGTGTGGTAAACCTGATGGAATCTTTCGAACCAACTAGTTGTCATCTGGCAATGTCCGTTGAAGATAAAGATGCTCTGGAGTAGAGGAAGTCACCTACGGTGAAACGTGGGTTTCATCAGTAAAATAAGCTTGCCATGAAAGTGTGACTGTCGGGCGTTGCCCAATAATTGTCCAGTCGCTTACCAAAGGTTGATTTCACTTCGGAGGAATTTAATGAAATACCCTGCAGAACATCAGATTATTCACTGATGGGGTTAGCCGAATCCGGTAAACTCGGAAAGGCGAATTGGGAGAAGAATTTCCCGTATATCTCGCTTGATGCAGCTGCGCCTCCAAACAGGCCAGGAGAAATCAGAGTCGTATTCGATTGTGCAACTAATTACCAATGCACTTTATTGAATCAGCAAATGCTGAAAGGACCCGACCATGTGAACAGTTTTCGTGGCTGCTCTCGATACCATCTCCCATCAGGTTAATTTGCCCACAAGTGACAGTACTATCCACGATTCCTGTTGTAGCCTAATGGGCAGTTTTATCTGGAGAAGGTTCACCCGTTTGGTGCTTCATTCTTCCCTAGCCATCCCAGGTTTGCACTCAGCCGAACTATAGAAAACTACATTAAACAAATCCCTCACTCAATAGTATTGGTGGTGAAGAAGAGTTTCTGCTTCGATGACCGCCTGTTCAGCTGCGACTCTGAGGAAGATGCCCAAGTCTGGTCCGCTAGTTTACAACGATCGCGTATAAAAGCAACTTTAATCTGATAAACAGGACGAGCAACGACAGTCTAGCGGTGCTCTATACAATCGACCGAACCTGTTTTCGGTGATTGCGCGGATCGTAACCTGCAATCGTGTTATATTCATTCGAATTCGGGATAAGATGGAACGTCTGCGGCGACTATACTAATACTCGTCTAATAAGGGACGACGCCGAATGCACTTGAGGAACCCTACTGTCCTTTATATCCTCTATTTACTGCCCTTTGGGATTCGTTGCTTCTATACTGCTCCTAGCCAACCTACTGATACGGTCGTTTATAAGGAAAAGTGTGAACGGGGGTGAATTTACAGACGAGATGAAAGTGAATGAATGGCGCAGCTATGGACACACACACCCCTTTTGTGGGTATTCCACCGGTTTGTTGCCATATGAGATGCTCCGTGTGAAGTCCACAACTACAATAGGTTGAATTTCCGAGGAGTCGAAAATGAGTTGAAGGAACGTATTAAGCCCTGGGATGAAGACAAGATAAGTAGCTGTCTCACAGAAAAAAATTGTGAATGGCTATTCAATCCACCCTACGCTAGTGACCGTCATGGCGCATGGGAGTGCCTGATTCGTTCGATGTGGTGTATATTCCGGCTGATTACGGGCGTTCAGGTCATAGGTGATGAAGTTCTGTAGTACACAGTGACATCATTAGAGCGAATAATAAGCAGTCAACCGTTCACCCTTAATCTAGGTCATCCGGACGACCTGGAGACACTATGTCCGAACCAGTTACTGACGTTGATCAAGTGTCCAGTGGACTTCCGGTAAGTTCATTTCTATAAGTACTCCCATTATACGAGCATGATTATCAGAAAATTGGCATCCTGCAGTGCTTCTGACGTGTCAGCTGCTCCGGAGATGGTACTACTACTTGGACCAGAAGCACCTTCCTTAGGACCTACCTTAATTTGCGTGCATCCGTTTGCCGCCGTCTATCGGATCACTTGCAGAGCTACGAGGCTGTTAGATGAAGTCGTGGTGTTTAACGTTGCTCATCTGAACATGGGAAGTGTTGCCTGTCCGTGATGTAAAAGAGAGTGATGCTCGTACTGACAGTCAAACAATCCCCATGTGTTTCTGGATCAACAGTTCATCGAACAGTAGTTGGCCTTGAGACATAATTCACACAGCCATTTCTTTGAGATGGTCAGAAACCGCTTTGATAAGCTCATAAATCTGTATCGTGAACAATGATGGATGTAACGATTGCCGTCACATTCTTTATAAGATAGAACGCACCCCCTTTCTGATTGTCCCATTACGTTAGTGGCCAGTGAGGCGACGAGATTTCTACGGAACTCGGATCGTTCACTCTTATAAAACTCATCGCGTCTTTGGCATGATTACCCTTTATACATGGTTTTTCGCAGCTGCTATCTTTGCATAATCGCATGAGAACTCGAACAAGTGCTTGAAAGTGGGTTCTCGAAGTGTTCGAAATATGCTAGAGGTACTTCTGAATCATTCGAGCTGTTACGCACGAGGCAGTCGCCTAATTTTCGCCGTCACAGCTACGAGAGCATTCATATCTGCCTCGTACTGCATCCACTGAGGTGTAGTGAGACAGGATTTTTTCTGTACTGCTTGTCTGTCTAAAGCATTTTCATCATTCGTTCTCGCGATCGGTCCACTAACTAGCCTCACTGATGTGGGCTTGAACTATTCGGTGCGGGCGACCGACCCTCATCCTAAGTGTTTTCATGGTATCTTGAAAACTTTCCTCAAGCTCCAAATTAACACAACTTACGATGGCTTCCTTTGCTTCGCTGTCGCATTAGTGAATCAGATAAGATAAATGACCTTCAGGATCCTTCGCAGTGCTCAATACCCTAGGTTGGAAACTGCGAATGAAAGATGGGTATCTCATTTAATCCCAACTGGACCAAACTATGTCTGTTTTGGGGAACTTCGGGAGAGAGAAACAAAATTCGGCCGAAGTCACTCGCCTCCTTATGATCATTTAAAGACCTGAGGGCATCCTTCGGTAGGAATTTTTGCCGCAATTCACCATCATACAACTGCGCTGCCGGTTTAACATCCAGCGGTATTTTAACATAAATACCAAGTTAGTTAAAGGTAGTGGCATCCACCTTGTTTTTGCCCATCGATTATCTGACAGTCGTAATTAAGCTTACACATTTATAGACTTGTGTCTGATGGATACTGCACAGTTGATATCGAAATCAACTTTTCCAATTCCCTTATGCACAATCCAGCTGCAACCAGCTTTTCTGTCGACCTAATTCCGTCATCACCACCATCTTGCAAGTCACTGATACAGCATCCTGTGTTATTCCCGTTCATTTTGCGTGAGCCACTGGCCAACTTATGTAAAGTTAACAGGAGATTCCAATTTTGTGTTCTATTAGTCTGGTCTTAAGCACGATGTGGGCTGGATATATATGCATATATATATATATATATTGAAATAGGCAGAGGACAGAAGAATACACGTAAACACACATATACACGGATAAAAGACGTGGTTCTATAAATACAGCAATAGACAATTTAAACATACAGTAACCTAAGACCAGGTTTACATACACATATACCACTGTAGCGGAAACGCGATAAATTGTTCAGTTAAATCTGGCAGTAAAATATGTGGTGCGTTACTGTTACTCATATAAACAAGTGTGATACATTACCTTTAGAGTCGAGGTACAAGTCGGATACAGTTCGGCTATTTACTGCCGATAGTTAGTTTGTGGAAACCAATTCGATGTCCCGTATCAAACAGCTGGGAGCAAAAGAGAATAGAATAGAACAAAAGGGTCACGTTAAATTATACGGTAAAGGTATACTACTTGGAACGTGTGAGTAGAATAAAGTCAAATTTGAAATTATAATTCGGAAAACAATGTATCGGTGGGATAAACGCCGAAGATAAACCAGGAATTTAAACAATTTGTGACTGGGAAGGTCGCGAACTGTAATTCCAAACTACATATGACTGGACGACCGTGAACTACTTTGAACTTATGTTAATAAAACATTCATTTGTTCTCACGAAAATGGATTGGGGTGTGTCAGTTGATAAATAGTATAACAATTTTGTGTGCCACTTGAAATTAGACATCGTGGCTTAGGTGTACACTATAAGTCTACTGGTAATGTGAAACCACATTTCTTACTTTGTTTTGGTACTATGGTGTGGGAAACATTTGTTGACTTGGGTGTGTAACTATGAACTGGCTGATTCCTTCAGTAGTATGTCAAACACTGAGCTATTGATTAACGTGATCTCCCATTGTCATTCGCCGAAGAAAAGTGATTTTATAAAGTTGTTAATGACACCCATATGTCTATTAACGACAGTACGCAAGCTAAAATAGTTTTTGTAGTTGTTCACGATTAGTGCACTGTGTTCGCAAAAATTTTCTGATGGAACCATTGCCAGTAAGCAGAGACTGTTATAAGGAATATCAGGGTGCAGTAATCTGTGATGTAATCAGCAGAATTGGAAATATCTGAAAAATATTTCTTTCCATTCTGCTAAAGAGTGGTAAGGTGGATATTCATGAAATGATTCGACTGATTAACACAATTTTCACTTCGTTTCAATGTATGGGATTCACCGGGTGAACATGCAGGATACAGTATCATCTCGCTACTATTTACCCAGATGTTACACCAGTCTACTTGTTGTATGAACAACAAAATCATCCCTGAGGGACACTGAGATCCTTCTCACGTTTGGTTACACCAGAAAATGAAGCGGCACAGAACATGTATTTGGTTTATCGGAAAATTCCGAAAGTATCATAATGACTGTGAGGACATGCGATATATTTGTTAAGAACATTCAGCTGAAAGTGATCGAGTAAATAATATCTTAAAACTGCAGTAGAATTCGTATGTGCCAATTCGTGAAGGTATCCACTGTATATACAGAAAATTACACCACACCCGGATTGTTTTCGGCCCTGCCATCCGCTGCAATCTACAATACTTCGCTACACAACGGGTGTGGACCTGTATACTTAAGCTAATTTAAAGTCGTCAGATTGGTAAATTAGGAAAATCAAATGAGAGCCAGTAAACTGCAAGCTCGATTGCTTGGTGAATTTCTTGTTTACTTCTCAGATACATGTTTCAGTGCTGGTGGTTATGCAGAATAATCACACGAGATTAATAGGAAAAATTTTAATTCACACATATATGAACGGTAAAATTGTTTACGGACAACGGGAGCTTCAGACAGACAGTAATGTGCTTGTGTTGACAAATTAGCAACCTGTGGGCAGTTGACAATTCTTACTGTTTGCGATCTACTTCTGAAACTACACTCGGGTGCGTCACAATTTTATACCTAGGATTGTCCTGTGCCTACACCAAAACGTGTTCGTCGACTCGATGATACATCTGTCTGTCTGTTCTACGGATGGTGATAGTTGGATACTATAGGATCATGGCTACAGTGTGACTTGTCCTACACAAAGATGGTTTACTTAAAGTTCAAAATAAGTTAACGAGTTGTGGAAGAAATTGGAAGTAGCGCAGTAGCGTACAAAATGTGTGCAAATGATTTCTTTAGGCATAGTCCCAACAAGACTAAAACCGATCAGTTTGTGAACGGTAGACTTCTCCGTTTGAAAGCACACGGGCTTGTTTTGTTTGTATAGGTGGGTCATACAATATCCATTTGCTCTCAGAGTGGTCGTTTGCAGTTCCAAGCATTTTAGTGGATAATGCATTTTAACGGAATCATTTCATTCTGTATAGACATGTTTAAACCATTCCACTTTTATCGAGTTGGCAAGGCAGTTTGAAGGTGACAATGATAAACACGTCCATGTGTCTATACAGGAGTGAACTCTCAATCAACCCAATTGGTCGCCGTCAAATTCCAGCGCATTTAAACGAAAAATAATCAACAGCCTCATGAAAGATCATAAATACAAGAATATTTCTGAGCTTTCTCATTACACCCGGAAACTCAGTCGCGCCGTTTTCGTAGCTCGTTGTGACCAAATGTATCTTCGAATTGATGGCGACACGATTGCTTGATACTGATGATGGAAACTGTGCAAAAGTCAAGCAGAACTAGGTATTTGTCAGACGAATGAGGTGTGTGCAAACGGCTTACAGCATCAAGCAACAGGTGTCTGTACCACTTGCATTGGAAGTAAAAGTACACGTTATGTGTGTGTTTCAAGTTTGGTGTTAGCTTAGCAACAGGAAGATCAGCCTGTTCCGCTTGTTCACATGTGACACGATTGGGTACTTCGGACAGCACACTCATGAAAATTACACCAAGATACATGCTATCCATATGTCTCTCATCCAGTTTAATTCGGTTAGCACTTTCAGTTAACACAACGGTAGATTTTCGAGTTGACAATCACTCCATTCGATCGCAGCCTTCGCATTCAGATAGACTTTCCAGCCAGCCTCTTTCGAAAAGAAGCACTAGACTCGAGTTTCGTTCTCATTAGAGTTCATCAGTAGTGCATATCCTTTCCACGATCGGGCAACCTGATCATTAATCACAAGCGAGAGTGGCTGAGAGTTCAGATTTGATAATTCGGTTGTGCCTAATGTGAGGTCGATGACGCAGTTGTTAACGCGGTTGCCTCATGATTGAAATGGCCGGAGTTCAAATCTCGGCCGTGGCAAGGATATACACTACTGACGAGCTCTAATGCGAGCGAAACTCGAGTCTAGTGCTTCTTTTCGAAAGAGGCTGGCTGGAAAGTCTATTTGAATGCGAATGCTGTGATCAAATGTGAGTGATTTTCAACTTGAAAACAAACCAAATTCCCGACTACAACGGTAGTTCTCTGTAACTTACACCATCAATTATTTGAATAAAGGAGTCACAGTCAGGCTTGATTGTGATACAGTCTTGCAATGATTCATCGACAGATCACAAACAATTTACCACATGTGATAGACGTTTGTTAGTCTGTTAGACTTAAACAAAACTGGAAGAAGTGATTGAAATTCGGTACGTAAAAGTTCCACATATCGTAACAGAAAAAGCAGAGAAATATTGCGCTGAGCGTGGTAATCCAGACAGGTTCTGCGTTTGTATACATGACAAGTTTTCGTGTGGTTAACACTGCCTTCCATTGTGACCACTATTTTACTACGACTTATTGCAATCCAAACTTGAAAAGTTTAAGCGGGCTGTTCTCAATGTATTCAACTTGGACTATGGTGCACATGACTGTCTCTCACAATTAAAAAAAAACGAATGTCATATAGGGGTAAATGTCATACGTACACAGATTTTGGAATTAGTCGACTTACAGCGTTCTCTCCCGTTTGCTAAATTTCAGTTCGTCAACAGATGGAGCATGAAGGTAACTACTAGTGTTGCTTTCGAGCGTCTCGTGTAGCTTCCTCGTCATTATGTCGATCGGCTTCTGTGTGGTCACATCAAGCTTTCTCAAAATCAAAATGATTTTGCTCGGCTGACACTTCTACATAAAAATATGGCTCAACCCTTCAGCCGTAGAGGTAAGATGAGCAAAGACATTAGAATACGGTCAAATTGATTCACTTGATAATCCAGAATTTTCTTCTAGAATGCCAAACCTAAATGAACATAAATCTTCGATGAATACATCGACGAAAAGGTGACATGCAATCTGACCTGAAAGCTGCCTATTAATTAAATCAGTCTGACGTCTTCAGTATTCCACCATATCTGATTATTCGCCAAAATCCCTCCGACAGTAGATGGAATTGGCTCAGTAATACTGAAATACAGTGAGAAACTTCATGCTGTTAAACACCTAACTAACGTAGAGCTGTCGTCATGCATTGTTGCGTTTTCACTAACGAATCTCTTTTGTAATCGATTTGCCACAGTGTAGCAAAAGCATCCATCATATCAAACAACAATTCGCAGTAGTTGTGCAACATGTAATTTGAACAAATCTGTGTTTCGAATTAACAAAGTGACCGTCAGAAACGACACTTGTGAGTGTTCTGGCAAGGTTTACGTTTATCATTTCTAAAACTCAGAGTATATTACTCCAAAGAACCTGGACAGTTGCACATAAATAGCCAATACCATCGAAGAGGGGAATAAAATCAAGTTGATGGAACCTTGGTTCTACCGGTATGATCGAGCAGAAGAAACAAATCTCAAGCTGTTTGTATTCGCGGGGTTAAGCACAATGATTGTCCGCAATCTGCCGTCAAGGATCCAGAGGCACGACAAGCACAGGCGACCAAGAAGGCAGTGCTGAACGGGTCGAATACGTTTGGATTAGGCTGACGTGTGACTGAATGCAACAAACTATTAGTTGCATAGTGCAACCGGAAGAAGAAGCGCAACACGGTTAACCGAACGGCAGTTTGACATCCAAAACTTTTTCAACCTCAATGATTTCGAAGGAATCTGTGTTCGTACAGGAAATGACTGCACACAGCGTATCATCCACGTCTTTTAAAATTACTTTGAGGAGCTTTTTCGTTCCTTCTAAACAATAGTTACTTGTATGGATGTCACTCACAACAACTGTCCGAAAACCGAATTTCTCTTGTAAACTAATGTTCCGTTGACCAGAATTACCTGCAGCTAAATGTTTTAACAATGCGTCTGTGAGATTGCTGTGCAACCTCCTGGATCTTGTAGGCAAAAGACGCCGCACTGTATAAAAAACGCCATCATACGAAAATTAACTAATTTAATTGAACAGCGGGGTGATGAAGATTGCCCCACCTCTCCATCAAACAGGTTGCCGTTTTGTTAACAACTTTTACCTTGGTTTCAAAATGTATTCTGATATCCACAACCTCGCCTCCTATCTTCTCAAGTCTATAGCATTTTAAGGCTCTTTGATCCTGGAAAAGTACTTGGAAATTAACAAGCATCTGCGGTGTTAACCACGGCGACTTTTTGTTTCTACAGTATTTGTATCAGTTCAGCGATTTCAAGAGTCTGGTAATCGCAGTCATCAATCGCAATTCGTCAACACAAATATCTAACAATTCCTCTTGTTGACCGAGCATTTGAGAACCACGGGTGCCCTCAGTTATGGTTTAGCTTGGCGCAAAACAATGAGAAATCATACCAACAGCTACACACGATGACAGCTTTGTATGGTGGCCATCTGCTGCGGAACGCCCGCTGGAATATCCCACGTGAGGTCATACATGCAGCTGTTGGATCTTTATATACTGAACACATATATCATACTGATTCATCCGTGAACAATTTCAGGCTCGTTAAAACGCGTAGCGAGTGAAGAAAGCAGCTTCACCTTGCTGGAAGTGAAGGTACAAGTACTTTGGACTTTGCTGAAAATGCTACAGCGAATTCCGTTTGTACATAACCATTCGGTCCTTTTAGTATTTTCCTCAATGCTTGGGGCAAAGATACTCTGTGAAGTACACACACGAAAGAAGTATATTGAATATTAAAGAAGGTACTGCATCGAAGGGAATCGAAGTTCACTCTGTGCATTCAGTTGTTCCCCATAATTTCCAGGTGACGCACACATAAAAGATAGTAAGTAATTGATGATATGTTGGTGGAACACTGTGTTTCGAATCCTGAATGCACTGCGTGGAATATGAAGTTGGACTGGTGTCATTAAACCTGACAACGTTTCACAGCAGTTCATTATTATGTTGTGAGTAAGTGATGCATACTTTTGTCACGAAATACAATCCCCATGTGCACTTATATTTCCAGTAGATAAATGTACAATATTCTGGAACGATATCTCCACTTGAAGAACAAGTTTTGCGATTTGTAGTGAATGTGGTGTTCAGTGGGACAATGTCGGCTGCGTGACTGAATGAGTAATTCAGACATGGTGTAAACCTGGACACTAAACTTCCGTGTAACCTATGGTTTAAATAGGGCCACAACGTTTATTTTCTGGACCTAAACCAGCATTTGTTGGGGATAAGCCTGCACTTATCTTACGGCATCTATAAACGTGCCTAGACCTGACATTCTAGAGTGTGATAGATGAACGTCAACGACTGGTATCTCCAAATCGGTGAATCAACTGACAGAAAACAAACGCAACAACGAAGAATAAAGAAACAAGATTTCAGACAACAAAATTCCATGGAAGACCGTCGAGCATGTGCCGACATTGTGGAGAATGGGATGTACGTGGTCGCCACTTTGTAATCATCTGTGCTGAAAATGCGGGAAACATGGGTACAAAGAGAGTTTGTTATCGAAAACCATCTTACTACAGGCGTTGCCTGTGTAGTGGATCTAAACGCTATAAACAGTTCAGAGGTGAATACAAAATTTACAAAGGGATAAAAAATGAAAACAGCTGACTCACAGTAGTTCGTGAAGGTGCATCGTTTAGAGTTCCACCACACGGAATGAAGTATTTAATCGATTTGTTGTATAGTTCCACGTAAATTTAGAAGTCACAACGGAGATAATTCCGACGACCGATGAGTTTGAAAATGCGCTGAAATAAATGCGGATTCCGTTAGCCGTTAACTCTCCCAAAATCCGTACACACGTGACACTGAACGCAGAGAGAGAACAAAGGTCTCGCGACCTTGGCAGTGTGTATTTTGTTAACTTAATCGACTCACATGATTTAAACGAGTGTACATGTGAATTTGAAGAAGGTAAAAAGATGTGAGAAACGATGGGAATTATGCTGTGCAACATGCTGTACAAAACGCTACACCGGGAAGTTAAACATAGATAGGTATGTAATATTACTTGTCTCATCGTTATATTATTCGTATTCAGTTATTACATTTCATGAACCAGCACGGTTTTCAATCCTTTAACGAATGGTAATGTATTATGTGATCGGGTGGGTACGGTCTCAAAATATCTAATCTACCTGCGATAAAATGTAGGAATATGTTAACAAACCACCTCATGCACAAACCGGCTGTGCGACATGGAACGCCTTAGAAACGCACATCCGGTTGCGGGGCATTCAAACTCTGAGTTTCAACTCAATGATTGACATGCTACTGGTAAATGTTACATCGTTAATGACATGAAGTTCTACTTACTAGGTATGGGCCGGAATACTGAATTGGGATTATTGGGTGTCATTGAAGTCCGAGCTGTAATCAAGCCTGTCCATTTGTCAGTATCACACTCCCCAACAAGATGGAAAGAGTAACGCTAGATGGAGAGAAACAAATTAGCAGAGAGAGTAACAACTTCTTTTCGGTGAGACTCTCTGTCGGTCTACGCGGATGCAGGCTGATCAGGACTAGGTGACTCCGTCATTAGCGGTAGATGAGGACGTACTGGGGATCTGTGGTCTGCCAGGAAGTGCCGAAGTTGTTGCAGACGCGGCAGGAAAGGAAGTTTTTTATTATAAGGTATGCAGAATTTTCAGATTGTTTGGCGAACTGATTTATTGAGAGGATTGTGTGGTGAACAAGACTGACACGTTTTTTTATCTCTGTTCCTTATACACTTGTTTTACTGTTCCAAATTACTCTGCAAACACATACACTTCAACAATATTTCTCCACTGTTGCCGTGTTTTATTGTTTGTCAATCTCTGTCCGTCTGGTCTTTATTCAAGTCAATTTAGTCCCAAACATTACAACCCGGAACAACTTTTTGGTTACATGTTTCACTTCTTACAATTTACAGACTTCCAATGCTTGCCGATCGTATGGTGACCCCAACAATTATATTGCAACAAGTGATAAGACAATCATATTTCAACCATCCTAATATCAACCGCATGAATTTGGTGACTCGCAGTTATGTTCGCTGGGCAGAAATCGACGGGCACATGACTGCTTTGGTCCAAATCTTCGAAAGCTGCAAGAAATTGCTCGCCAAACATAGAACATTCTCATGCGTTAAGGCTGACAACCAGTGGCCTCAATCCATTTGGAATTTGAGCCTTGCATTCAACAACGATCGGTTCACTCCCCCAGAATTCGCCAGAACGTTCCTTCATGCAAACCCCTTCATTCTCAGCAAAGTTGTGAAGTTCGCAGATTTACTCATGTTCGTCATCCAACCAACTGTTTACTCGTTTATCCAACAAGTATTTTGGTGCTAATTCGTCAACATGCTTCCTATAAGGTTGGTTGTCAGACTGGTCACGTCTTGTCCTCTGAATCAACACGGTTGGTATGGTTATAACAGGAACGACGAGGCCAGTCGACACTGGCTCATCGTTGTTTGCACGTACTAAGCAATGGTCGTAAGGTGGGAGCCAAAAAAGGCCGTCTGCCTGATGTTTGGTCCACCAAGCTAGGTGATGCTCACAGTTAACACAAACATTTGACCCAGTTTTATTGTGATCTGTGTAGCAATCCTCTTCAACGGTCAACAAATGTATCATACCAAATGGCCATTGCTAATCAGCGGGTCGATCAAAGTGTTTTTGGCATGCAATTGAGAACGCCTTCTGCCTGATGTTTGGTCCACCAAGCTACGTGATGCTCACAGTTAACACAAACATTTGACCCAGTTTTTTGGCATGCAGTTGAGAACGCCGTAACTTTGAAGCAATCTTGAGCAGGCAGCCACAGTTTGTAGTATGCAAGTGCCTTCTTCAGATAGAGAGTGATGTTTTAATTTAGATTTTACTAGCGTTAATGACACCTTGGTGGTCACCAAAAACGACGAGACAATCATAGGTGTTAACCCGACTGAAGGGGCATTCTGTGGCCTAACAACGTACTCAAAAGACGTGATCCCCGGTTGCTGCAACACAAGCGCCGTTAGATGCAGTCGGTCAAACTTTACCTGAAATGAACCCATTTTTAACGGCAATGTCAAAATTTGNCGGTAGTCGCCGCATGGTCTCCAATCTCCCGCCGCCTTCTTGTGGACCATGTGTAGAGGCGATGACCACGGACTGCTTGAAGGACGAATGATTCCGAGCCGCAGCATTTCAACAAATCCCTCTTTGGCGATCTTCAGTTTCTCTGGAGGCAGTCGGCGTGGACGTGCGAATCTGGGTGCTCCTTGGGTGAGGATGAGATGGAAAACATCGTGTTTCGGCGCCTTGGTGTGGGCTCTTGGTTGGTAGATTCCGGGAAGTTGTTTCAGCAGCACCGTACACTTGTTGGTCTCTGGTAAAGCCATTTGAATTCCGATCGATTTGATGGCGATGGCTCCACATTGAGCGCAGAAAGTAGTGGTGCAGTCTACCAGATTCCGGGGGCTGAGGTCAACAGCCAAACCGTACTTTGTGAGAAAATCCACGCGGATGATTTCGTGTTGAACGTTGGCAATGATAAATATCCAAAGGAAACTTCGACGTAGTCTGAAGTCGACCGTCAACAGGTGTTGGCCATAGGTCGCGATTTTAGAATTGTTAGCCACCTGTAGGGAGTAAACCACGGGTTTGAGGTCGCATGTGAATTTACCTGGAGGTGTAACGCTGACCTCGGCACCGGTGTTGATGAGAAAACGGAGTCCAGTGGAGTTGTCGTAGACGTATAAGAGGCGACTGTTGATTTGGCCAGTAACAACCGTCGCCATTACTGGTTGGCCAGGTTGTTTCCCTGATTCGCATTTCCTTTAGGGAGTGGGCTGGCATATGCACATGGCTGGGTGCATTTGCGGGCACTGCCACCGAAATGCTTCTGGTAATAACAGATTTTAGAGGCTTGGGATTTAGAAGTGGGATGTCGCTAGCAAGATCGGGATCGGGTGCGCGAGAAGTTGCGACACTTCATAAGGCGTCCAGCTAAGTTATTTACAGTATGTGTCAGCTGAGACACCTAGCGTAGGAGTTTGTCGAGGGTATCATGTCGTGAGTCAGTGCGAGGAGAAGGGTCACGTACATGGCTGATAGAACGTTTGAAGAAACATTCATGGACCTTGTCTGCCGTTTCTGCTAACCTTTCTAGTGAAGTGTCAGGGTCTTGTACGGACAAAATAACGCAGGTATTGAGCAAGAGGCATTTTGTCCATAGTTGCCTGAGGATGGAATCACCTGTGTTGTTATCGCTGACCAGAGATCTCATGTGGCGCAGTAACTGAGAGGGGGTGCGATCACCTAACTCGACACCAGAAAGTAACTGTTGCAGCTTGGCTTCGTCCGAAGCCGTGGTACGCTTTAAAACAGCAGCCTTCAGCTTATCCTATGGAGAATCGTCAGGCATAGGGTCGAGTATATCAATTACTTCGGAGGCGATGTCAGTGGGCAAAGGTGTAGCGACGTAAGAGAATATGGTGGCCTGGGAAGTAATCTTACGAAAACGGACAAGTGCTTCTACTTTACTGAACCAAACCTGGGGGGTGGAAATACCAAACGCAGGTAATTTAATAGTAATAGCGTTTTTGGAGAATAAACTAGCGTCGAAATCAGAAATCATTGCAAAAACACTAGGAGTTCTGAGCTTAGTGATAACGGAACCAAAAAAGGAAATATATGTACAGCGGACAAAATTTAAAAAATGTCGGGCTCACTAATTTATATAGTGGATCTAAACGCTATATACAGTTCAGAGGTGAATACAAAATTTACAAAGGGATAAAAAATGAAAACAGCTGACTCACAGTAGTTCGTGAAGGTGCATCGTTTAGAGTTCCACCACACGGAATGAAGTATTTAATCGATTTGTTGTATAGTTCCACGTAAATTTAGAAGTCACAACGGAGATAATTCCGACGACCGATGAGTTTGAAAATGCGCTGAAATAAATGCGGATTCCGTTAGCCGTTAACTCTCCCAAAATCCGTACACACGTGACACTGAACGCAGAGAGAGAACAAAGGTCTCGCGACCTTGGCAGTGTGTATTTTGTTAACTTAATCGACTCACATGATTTAAACGAGTGTACATGTGAATTTGAAGAAGGTAAAAAGATGTGAGAAACGATGGGAATTATGCTGTGCAACATGCTGTACAAAACGCTACACCGGGAAGTTAAACATAGATAGGTATGTAATATTACTTGTCTCATCGTTATATTATTCGTATTCAGTTATTACATTTCATGAACCAGCACGGTTTTCAATCCTTTAACGAATGGTAATGTATTATGTGATCGGGTGGGTACGGTCTCAAAATATCTAATCTACCTGCGATAAAATGTAGGAATATGTTAACAAACCACCTCATGCACAAACCGGCTGTGCGACATGGAACGCCTTAGAAACGCACATCCGGTTGCGGGGCATTCAAACTCTGAGTTTCAACTCAATGATTGACATGCTACTGGTAAATGTTACATCGTTAATGACATGAAGTTCTACTTACTAGGTATGGGCCGGAATACTGAATTGGGATTATTGGGTGTCATTGAAGTCCGAGCTGTAATCAAGCCTGTCCATTTGTCAGTATCACACTCCCCAACAAGATGGAAAGAGTAACGCTAGATGGAGAGAAACAAATTAGCAGAGAGAGTAACAACTTCTTTTCGGTGAGACTCTCTGTCGGTCTACGCGGATGCAGGCTGATCAGGACTAGGTGACTCCGTCATTAGCGGTAGATGAGGACGTACTGGGGATCTGTGGTCTGCCAGGAAGTGCCGAAGTTGTTGCAGACGCGGCAGGAAAGGAAGTTTTTTATTATAAGGTATGCAGAATTTTCAGATTGTTTGGCGAACTGATTTATTGAGAGGATTGTGTGGTGAACAAGACTGACACGTTTTTTTATCTCTGTTCCTTATACACTTGTTTTACTGTTCCAAATTACTCTGCAAACACATACACTTCAACAATATTTCTCCACTGTTGCCGTGTTTTATTGTTTGTCAATCTCTGTCCGTCTGGTCTTTATTCAAGTCAATTTAGTCCCAAACATTACAACCCGGAACAACTTTTTGGTTACATGTTTCACTTCTTACAATTTACAGACTTCCAATGCTTGCCGATCGTATGGTGACCCCAACAATTATATTGCAACAAGTGATAAGACAATCATATTTCAACCATCCTAATATCAACCGCATGAATTTGGTGACTCGCAGTTATGTTCGCTGGGCAGAAATCGACGGGCACATGACTGCTTTGGTCCAAATCTTCGAAAGCTGCAAGAAATTGCTCGCCAAACATAGAACATTCTCATGCGTTAAGGCTGACAACCAGTGGCCTCAATCCATTTGGAATTTGAGCCTTGCATTCAACAACGATCGGTTCACTCCCCCAGAATTCGCCAGAACGTTCCTTCATGCAAACCCCTTCATTCTCAGCAAAGTTGTGAAGTTCGCAGATTTACTCATGTTCGTCATCCAACCAACTGTTTACTCGTTTATCCAACAAGTATTTTGGTGCTAATTCGTCAACATGCTTCCTATAAGGTTGGTTGTCAGACTGGTCACGTCTTGTCCTCTGAATCAACACGGTTGGTATGGTTATAACAGGAACGACGAGGCCAGTCGACACTGGCTCATCGTTGTTTGCACGTACTAAGCAATGGTCGTAAGGTGGGAGCCAAAAAAGGCCGTCTGCCTGATGTTTGGTCCACCAAGCTAGGTGATGCTCACAGTTAACACAAACATTTGACCCAGTTTTATTGTGATCTGTGTAGCAATCCTCTTCAACGGTCAACAAATGTATCATACCAAATGGCCATTGCTAATCAGCGGGTCGATCAAAGTGTTTTTGGCATGCAATTGAGAACGCCTTCTGCCTGATGTTTGGTCCACCAAGCTACGTGATGCTCACAGTTAACACAAACATTTGACCCAGTTTTTTGGCATGCAGTTGAGAACGCCGTAACTTTGAAGCAATCTTGAGCAGGCAGCCACAGTTTGTAGTATGCAAGTGCCTTCTTCAGATAGAGAGTGATGTTTTAATTTAGATTTTACTAGCGTTAATGACACCTTGGTGGTCACCAAAAACGACGAGACAATCATAGGTGTTAACCCGACTGAAGGGGCATTCTGTGGCCTAACAACGTACTCAAAAGACGTGATCCCCGGTTGCTGCAACACAAGCGCCGTTAGATGCAGTCGGTCAAACTTTACCTGAAATGAACCCATTTTTAACGGCAATGTCAAAATTTGCAAAATCCGACTCAGCTTATTATATACAATCTGATATACCAAGCCCAGCCTGTTAGACATTGGGTACTTAGAGCAACTGAGGGGTTGGATTTCAAACAAATTAAATGTTCTTAAGTTTCTGTCAAACTGAAGTGTTCACTGCAAACAACAAACTGTCATTACAATACTGATTTTGCAATGTGAATCCGGTCGCACTGCAACATATTGAGGTGATAACAAATTATCAAACCCCAAACATTGAAAACAATAGTTCGTGTATCAGGTCATCCTAATATGTTGGTTTTTTAGGAAATACTGTAATTGTTTAACTTCTGTCATACTCTTATTCAATTTTCCCAGAATACTATGCGAACTGTGAGTCGGCGCATTGCATAGGGGGAAACGAACCAATTTAAATATTTATACATATATATATATTTATATATAACGACGCGATATCATTAAAGTGGAAAATATACATCATATTCTCACATTCTACTAAACAGTCCATCAATGAAACGGTGAGTCTGTCCTACGAAATTTCAGTTGGTGATGTACCTAGTGAAACGAAACGCTTGAACATGAACATCTTATGCCCCTTTGAAATTGTGAGAAGGCAACCGCGCTCAGTGAAACATTTCATAACCTACTTATTGAGACTACGCAGAAAAGAAAGCTTCTTCAGTGCTGATTGTAAAATGTAATGCTTTCAGAAAGCCCATTGTTTTGAAGAAAACCTACAATTTCTAGATAGGCTAGTATACGTTGTTTAGTATAAAATGTTATAAATGTTTTCAGACTATTGACATCTTTCTGGTTGATGGCAGGACAGTAAGTCTATTATTGATAGTTTTGTGATTTGGAATACAATTAGTTCAATCGATGTATGTTTTTTATATCAATTTTAAATGATGGGTGAACGTAAACGTATTGGTTTAACACAGTTTAGGGTCCTATTGTTAAACTGTTTCTTTGCCAATCTGTTGTTCTGTTCAACAATACGTTTCATGCGTTATATCTAAAGAGTGGGTGTGATGAATGTCACTGAACATGTACTTTCACGTCAATTATTGAGATTCAGGTTGTACACTTTTGATACGACGCGCAATTCGAATGCAAGCGTTTGATTGTCATTCATTCGTTGTGTTCTGCTCAATTCGGATATACCGCCTACTAGTCTCGCGTTAAGTTCTATCTATTCGCCAAACATCACATTGGCATCTCGGCAGTCTTCAATGACAGTGAATTCTATGCCTCTCGAAACTTTGGACATTCATTCATCCCCTCGTGATATTGAGGATTATTTTGAAGGATTTGAACTACGGTGTAGGACCATATCCAGCCTGAATGTGAAGACAAAATCAGCCTTCTTCCTCTCAAGAGTAGGAAAAGAGGTCTATTGTCTTCTGAAGAATTTATCTTATCCGGATTCGCTGATGGATCTCACATGCGAGCGCCTAAGGAAAATACTGCTTGGTCATGTCACTGCTGTGAATTTTGAGGTCGCTGAGCGAGCCAAATTCAACATCATGAAGCGCCAACCGAACAAGTCAGTCCGTGACTTTATTCTTCAGATCCAAACTTAGGCAGCACGGTGTGGTTTTGGTGATCAGTTGGAGGTCCAACTTCGTGACCGACTCATCGCCGGTAATAATACACCGGATCTGCATAGACAACTGCTGCTAATTCCTAAACTTACGTACCAAAATATCAAAATCATCTGTGGGCAGTACGAAGACGTTAATAATACAGTCCATAGTGAGGGTTCCGGCGAGACTCTGGTCTTGTTTGGATCGATGAAAAATTGACCTACATAACACAGTAGTCTGTGGCTATTCACTTCAGCTCCTAAATATGGCCCTCAACCAGGTTCTCAAAATTCTTCGCAACAGTCGACACATATCACTGGTAGATTCAGGAATTGTATCTCATGTGGCAAGAATCATTCCAGATATACATGCATTCACCTCAGCTCTATATGCCACAATTGCGGGAAACGAGGTCATTTACAAAGTGTATATTATGTCGAAAAGAAATTGTCAATTTATAGAAACTGATCAAAATGAATTTAATGTTAAATGTGGCAAGATAGAATCCTCCACTTTGACAGTCGATTCATCTACTTCAGGGCACTCACCAAAGCAGCACACAGCCCCATTTGAAATGGGGCAAATTGGGGCATTTCTGGGGCAAAGTGGGGCATTATATATATGTCGGTTTTTCACGATAAGTACGCAATAATCTGGGATGTAACTGTAGATGTAACTGTAGATGTCAGCGCGTACATTTTGATATGTGTGATATTGTCGTCTTGTTTTAATGCATCACTTTTCAATAAATGCTTGTGCTCAGGGCAATTTGACTTCGAATGCCTGTAAGTTGCAGTGACATGTTTCTGGGTGTCATCACGTCATCACACAACATTGGTTACGTTCGACAGAAAACAAAAGACCGCCGTTCAGCTTCAACTATTTATAGAAAATGGAAGAGGTTCATGCTGCTGTATAAGTGTTCTGGATGTGGACAAGCGTCTAGGTGGAAACACAGGAATGGTCGTCCACATTTGGCTGAAACGAACGCTTCACCTTCCGGTTTGATACGTGATTTCCGTATTCCAATGTGTTTTTATTCTAAACTGCGATTTAGGCATTCATGAAGATCCGCTTCCAGATGTGATGAACTTGAGCATTGTCAACACACCCACCTCTTGCCCCATAGAGCTACCACATGTTGTAGTGGAAAATGAACCACCGTAAGGTAATAAGGAAAGCTTCGTTAGAAAATTTTCCTGTAGAGCCATCACGCTCCTTTGTTACCCCTCCTGGACGTACCGTTCAGCAGGACATCGCTGGATGGATTTTACGAGGAAATATCTCATTGAAAGACCGATGTATGATACTGAATTCTATGAGATATTACTATACCAGTTTGCCAGAAGCCCCCCGAACACTGATGGGCACTCCGAAAATTTTTACTAAAGTGGTCATAAGAAGTGGAGTTTATGTTTACTTTGGTTTGATCCGCGGTTTGTGTGCTGTCCTCTACCGCCCCGCTCCCCCCCCCCAAATTGCTTGCAAGGAAGTGTCACTGCAGTGGAACATAGATGGCAAGCGGTCATACAATTCTGGTAACACACAATTATGGTCAATCTTGTGCAGGGTTATCGGGCCTTTTGTGTCAACGCCATTCGTGGTTAGTGTTTACAGAGGATCAGTGAGGCCGTCGAACGTTCAAGCGTACATGCAGTAAAGCATTGATGAAATAAATGTTCTTTACCGCGAATGACTGGCCATTCCCGGCAGTTGCGCAAGCGTCCCCGTGGTGCTTTTCAACGTTGTAAGTGACACCCCAGCTCGTTGCTTCGTTAAACAGTGTAAAGGTCACTCTGGTTATTTTGGTTGTGACCGCTGAAGTCAGCGTGGTCTGTTGACAGCACACAGGCTGACCTTCCCGAAATGTGACTGTCCAAACATAACAGATGACAGTTTCCATACCCAGACTGACCTGCACCATCACACTGGCGATTCCACATTTCTTAATTTCCCCCTGGATATGAGCCAGAGTTTCCTGCATGATTCTATGCATCTTGTTTGCTTAGGTGTAACGAAGCGTTTGATCGGTCTCTGGATATCGTCATCACGGACGCTACAGATAGAATGACAAGTTTTGGCATCCGGTGGCCAACCAGGAAAAGGTTTGCTGCCCGTTTTCACTCACACTAACATTAGAGCTGTTATCCAAATTACCTCATCCGAAGATGAACAGGATGGGTGCTATCAAGTTCACGCAACAGAGAGTGCACAGGACAAGTCGTTCGTAGCTTCTGAATATGCACTATCAACTCCACAAGAAGCCGTGCTGAGGCATGTGGCTTCAACATCGATCACGTAAGCCATATTTTGGAACGTCCACTATCAATTTCTTGCGGTTCTCCAAAGCAGATGGCAACCGCTTCAATTGTATCCGTTGCTGAGTGCTGCAGCAGGCGGGCGTCTAGCAATGAAGGTGCATGGCTATCAGCTATCGACCGAATTTCTGGTAAGATTTGCCATCAATTCACCACTCCATTTCCAGATACTATGGTCGCTTTGGAGAGACGTTTCATGCGCATTAAAGCAGCCGTTCAAGCACTTACTGAGGCAGTACAGTCGGCAGAAAACCGAGTAGCTACGATATCGAGACAGGCTGAACACATTGCTTTCAAAACAATATCTTCAGCCGACGAGCTCCATTTATCTGAACAACAGCTGAAACATGAGCACTACTACGACGCCATTACATCTCAGTTGTCTCGATTAAGAGGTACGGGCCTTCTTGATCACCTACGTCGAATACTGTCCTCTGTGTTAAGTGTGAATTTTTCAAAGCAAGCTAACTGGAGTGGAGTACATGGAATGCATGAAGCCAGCAAACTGAAAATTATGAAAATTGTCGTGGGTAAGAAATCTGCGTTCAATCACGTTAATCACTTTTAGACGCCGTAGGTCACTCGTTTCGGGGGAGCGACAGAGAAAGAGGTGGAATCAGAGATCAGAAAGTGGTTGCATAACGCACGAGATCAAAAAGGTGGACGAAAGCTCAGGATGAAAAGTAACGTTATATAATTTTCTCCAAAAT
Organism: Paragonimus westermani; assembly: GCA_008508345.1. Taxonomy (NCBI): domain Eukaryota; kingdom Metazoa; phylum Platyhelminthes; class Trematoda; order Plagiorchiida; family Troglotrematidae; genus Paragonimus; species Paragonimus westermani. The sequence continues at coordinate 61,656 of QNGE01001599.1, forward strand.
ATGTTTTGTCCTCTTGACATATATCTATCGCGCATGTACACTCACATGTTGCTTTTTACGGATGTATGTATATTTTTGAAAAACTGCTTTCAGACCTGTATGAAGCGTACCCATTTCTACTATAGATTTGGTAAATTGGAAGTATGTGACAACAGTTATTAGCGGTTGCCACTTGAACAAAAGAATGTGCATTAGCATGTTAACTATCGTCACGTTTATTGAAATCTTCGTTTTTAGTTCATTAGAATGCGTGCACCTAAACTGCAATTCACCAAATCAGGTGAGACGGATTATTACTTATAAATGTTTGTTTTCGTTTGTAAACTGCATTCACATTTAAACCGTTATATCCAGTGTGTCAACCATAAGTTGACTTGGAAGATTTGTTATCGCTTGTTGCGCAGTAACTTCAACTGTCTGTTTATATATTTTTACCCACGCAAACATTCACACCACTTTACGCCGCTTCACTGAAGTCCTACTTTACAGTATCTATTCCGTTAATTTGCAGATACTCGTCAAAGATACGTAATTTGTATGGGCAAAGAATATCAGTGAGCAAGATCCCCATATGAACTACCAACGAAGTGCAGGGGAAAACGGCAATTTGCTGAATCGAACAATCGTGTTGTAACTCTATGATGACCAACAATAAGTGTGCATGCTTTTTCAGTGTTTCAGTCGTTGTTGACATTCGTGTATTGACGGGTCGTTCAGTGGACTGGGGGGCAATGTACAGTAGGTAGAGCAAGGGATAAGGATGAAGTGAACGAATACTGCGTGGTAGTTAAGAAAAGAGCCAAATCGGGTGCGTGGGTGAAGTTTCGCGCAATGAAACGTTTTTGAGGCTAGCCCCCATTTTCCCCCGTGGGTCCCTTGAGGGTTTTTATGTCATACCCCATCTTTACCCACCACTAACCCCCAAAAGCTCTCCAAGGTCCCCTAGGGGACCACATGGGGTCTGCTGCTCGGGTATTTCACACCCTTTTCACAGTACGTCGCACGAGACATGATTTTATTATTGACACTGGCAGTGTAGAATCTATTATACCACAAAGACGTCTATCACAGTTCTATCCAGATTACATACTTCGTCTTTGTTCTGTAACCATACGAGGTATAACTGGTTATTCCATTCCCGTTTTGGGTACAGTCACTCTTCCGATCTTTAACGAACAATCCAAGCCACTTGATTGTACCTTTGTTGTTACTCGTCATGGCCCATCCGTTTTGTGGCTAAAGGTTTTGAAAATGCTTCATATCAAGGTTTCCTTGCTTGTGCCACTGAGTAATTACACAAGCTTGAAAGACCCCATTCTCATGTGCTCGTAGGCCACGGGCACCATGAATGTAACTCCAGTTAAACTAAAAGTAACTGGTGGCCCGGTTTTTCTGAAACGTCGTACAATTCCTTATGGACTCCGTGAATCGGTAACGAAAGTGCTAAACGAGCTGGTAGATAAGTGCATTGTTGAGCATATTGATTCATCCTCTCGGGCCACGCCGATTGTGACACTCTTAAAGTCTGATGAGAAAACTCCGCGAATATGTGGAGATTATCGATTTACTGTAAATCGATGCCTTCAGCAGCATACATGTACTACTGCTGAACCTGAGGACATTCTGAACAAGCTTTCAGGATCCAAACGTTTCTCCAAGGTAGACTTGAAGGATGCATATCTACGAATTCCTTTAGATAAGACAGCAATGCCGATAACAACAATCAATGCACCTAATGAACTTCTTCAGTACCGAAAGTAATTCTCCTGCTATTTTTCGGCAGGTATTGAATAACATTGTGAAGGGTATGGATGGTGTTGAATTTTATCAGGAGGATAGCACCGTACATGCTCCAGACAAGTTAATTCATGATTCTCGTCTTTTAGAACTATTCCAACAGTTTTTGACGAGAACACTGCTACTAATGAAAACAAATGCGTTTTTACTGTAAGCACCTTCGAGTGTCTCGGTTACTTGGTTGACGGTAACGGATTCAAACCTGATGCTGAATGTTTATTCCAGTTGCATTCTGAGAAGCAAATCACGTGGACTCCAACTCATGAACAGTGTGTACGTTCAGTATTAAAATTTTTGCCACATTTTCTTTCGAAAATATGCCTGTGTTGAATACTGAGGCTTCTCCTGTTGGATTCGGAGCTGTGAGTGAACAGGACAACAAACCAGTTGTGTGTATATCACGCCGACTTAGTCCAGTAGAAGGGGTTATGCTCAGACGCATTGTGAAGCTCTGGTGGCATACTGGGCGGTAAAGCGGCTTCATAAGTATCTGTTTGGAACAACATTCAAAATTGTGTCGGATCATGAAGCACTGAAATTCATCTATAATCCTGGCAAGTCATTGGTACGTTCTTCAGCAGCCATGGTTCAACGATGGAGCCTAGCACTCAGTGCCTATGACTATACTATAGTGCACAAACCAGCCAACCAAATCAAACATGTGGACTACTTATCACGTGTTCCATATACATCTGAGCAAACTTCTAGTAATGACTGCCTTCTAATCCAACCTCTGCCGGTTAGCCAAACAGAGTTGATTCGCGATACTCAACGTTACTTTTCACCCATTCTCAGTGCGCTACGTCGTGGTGGGATCCCATAAATCAGACGGAGATTTCCTACAGTTGACGTGCGTCGGGAGGAATTATCAGTCACTCCAGATGGATTATTGTGCTTGACTGACAGAATTGTTATTCCCCCAACTCTTCTTACAGCTGTTCTGAACGATCTACATTCTGGACATCTTGGAGTTGAAGAGATGAAGCCTCTGGCCAGGTGAACGTGCTGGTGGCCAGAGATTGATGCTGATATTTGTCATCTGGCTAAAAGTTGTTCATCCTGCCATCACAAATTCCACAATTTACCGTCTAAATGGACTCCATGGCCGATGTCAACTGAGGCCTGGCAACGGGTTCATGCGGATTACTGTGGTCCTTTTCTTAACAAGTATTATGCGCTGGTAGTGATCGATTCATATTCGAAGTGGCCGGAAGTGGCATTCATAACAACGCCCACTGCAGAATTCACTATGTACGCATTCAGAAGAATATTCAGCAGAGAAGGTATCCCTCTAGTGTCAGTGACTGACAATGGTACCCATTTCGCTGTCAATATTCTAACTACTTGGCTCGAAGGTATTGGATGCAGGCATCTGTTTACTCGTGCTCGACATCCGTGCTCTAATGGTCAGGCTGAAAACTTTGTTAAAACACTCAAAAGTGCTATAGCCTCTCTTTGGTGTACTACATTCAGAGACCTTAAATAAGGTGTTGACAACTTCTTCCTACAATATCGCAATACCTGTTATTCAAATACACATGAAAGTTCCGCCAAATTTTTATAAAGGACGGTCTCTGAGGTCAAACTTGATGTGTATTCGATCCTATGAAGTCATCTTTTATCGTGGTAATAACTTGAGACCGTCATTTGGTTTACTTCTAAAGAATCTTGGTAAATGCTTATACTGAATTCTAGACGTTGATGATTTATCTGTACATAATCGACACGTGGATCAAATACATTTCGAGGATACAGGTCAGTTCGTTCCAACTTCTGTTGTGACTTCAGATAATTATGGTTCTGCTCTAGATTCGAATTCGAACCACTACTACTAGTCTCGCGTTAAGTTCTATCTATTCACCAAACATCACAGTGGGCTAAAATTCGGCAGAAATATGACTGAACAGGACAACAATTTGACTTTATCTTTATTGAACTACCGCAATGATCGATATCCTATTCTGAGGATTAAAACATATTTTGGTTGCCGCGTTTTACGCAGATTTTCAAGAACTCCACACAGACAGTTAACCCACTCTGGATCACGACTAACCAAATTCATATTTATAGGTGTGGTGCTACTATTCAATATCGAGTGCATCTGTAATCACAAACTCAAACGTATGGAGGACTTCAACTCAACAGTCGTTTACGTATAGCTGCTACCTAGTTCATCAACCATCGTGAATACGACACATTGTGTATACTCAGAATTTTCTTCTAATTTAATACTGGGGAGTGCGCGATGATGGATCACTTTTGGATTGTTCTACGAATGGCTGGATGGATGGATGCACAATGTGATTAATCTTGTTTGTAATTTATAAAAAGAATTCTAGGGGTTTTCTCGTCCTGGCACCTTTATATACTGAGTAATGTAGCGGCGTGCGTGTTCTTACGTGTTTAATATTTACTGTATATCGGCCAGACTGAAACATTAAGTCAAGAACTAGTTAACCACATCTCCGCGGTATACAAAGTATGAAGTGAGGCGGATTCTCAGTATTGTAGTCAAACGTTTTTTCATTAGTTCGATAGCTGGTGACAGGCAGCAAAATTAATCCGAATTGACAACACCTGAATTAGTAAGTCGACTGCCACCTGCTACGATCGAATTACTCATCCGAAGAAAATGCACCAATTTCTAGCTGCGGCCACTTGCCGTCAGAGCATATACCGCAGTAAGCTGTTCCATTTCCAAAGTCCTGTAAACATTATTCTCCAGAAAGTTATTCCCAACATGGAAGCAATCGGACTATCGTTGATTCACCCAGCACACAAGTGTCAGTCCATTGTTACGTCTACTGGTGATTCAGCCATATTGACTTGTCAATTTCAGGTACTGTAATCGAACGAGATTCTTTGTATTGCTCCAAAAGTTCACGTAAAACCACTGAGATTGATTGCGGATGTGGATTCACGCGGAAATTCTCGCGAAACTGAAGACTACACGTGAAGATAATCCGTTGCCTAAATTCCATATGGTCACCAACCTCACAGCGGGTAACTCGGAATTTCGTATAAATTTCCTCGTTGTCATTGTCTACACATAAGTTCGCTTTCTTGATGCCCGGTGCATCGAAAGATTATACACGATCATTGCTATTCATTGTCGAATAACACAACTCATCGAGTATTGTATTATTTGTGTTCGATATCCGAATTATACTCTAGACATATGCTTCCTTTTGGTGGACATCGCATCAAAAACCAAATGTATACGATCAATGATGTTCGATATCAAATAGTATAAATCATCGCGTAATGTCTTATCTGTGTTCGATAGTATCGGTTTTATTTTCTAGCCTCGTGTTTCGTTTACATTAACATTTGTCATCCTTACTCACAGATCATAACACATTGACACGCACAAGATCCAGCAGCATTAGTGGATCGGAAACATCGAGTGCATGTGGTCGTTCCGACTGCCGCATGACTGTTCAGAACGGTATGCAATGCCAGACGTGCCTACACGTGTACCACTTTGAGTGTACTGGCCTGAGAAAGGATCGGTACGCCTCGCTCACCTCTACAAAAAAGCCGTTTATCTATATGAACGTTCTCTTTCGAGATAGCTGCATCCCACTGAGGGCCACGTCGGATCATCTACTCGCCACCCCGAGCGAGCAGAAGTCAGGCGCGTGCGAGTGGCTGCAAGGCGTCTAAAGATGTAAGCGCACAGATAGCCACGGTAGAAAAATGCCCTGAATGATACTCAGAGAACTTTATCTGACATGAAGTCAGAACTGAACTCGTTGAATGAGTACATTGCCCTTGCCCTTCCAGGCGCTGCAGCTGATCGCAAGGCAGTGGCTTTGTCCACTGCTCAAATTGAAAAAGTCGCGACGAGCTTGAAGGACAGAGCACTCCGGGAGAAGAGGCTTGTCTTGTGGGGACGATTTCCGACTACACTCTCTCCAGGGGAACAAGCCAAAGTGGTGCTGAACGCCTGTTTCCCTCGAAAGTCTACAAAATGGTTTCCGCCAGCAGACTTCGCTCCAAAGCCACCAAAATGTCACTGGGACTGCTTGTGACGTTACCCGCTAAGAGTAGCACGGAGGAAGTACTGGAAAAAGCGGTTGAACTAAAGAAAAAGCACGTTAACCTCAGGGGAGTCTGTATAGATCGTTCACTGCAGGAGCGGCGAAAGCGCTCTCAGCTTGCTAGAACAAGGTTATGCATCAAGGCTGACCTCGAACTCCAGGCTAGCGTAAATGTCCTTATCCCTGCTGTCAAGAGGGGACCGGTGTCCTCGGACGAACCACCCCGAGCGCACACTTCACAGGCCACTGCTCCTACCTCCTTGGAAAGTCAAGCGCCCTTGGACATCGAAGGGGCCGGAAGAGCATATTCAAAACGTGTCAAGGATCATCATTATTCTGGACCCGCAATCATCACACCCCAAAAATCCTCCGTTAAAAATACTTTATCCTTAAGCTTTATAGCCCAGTGAGTCTGGGGAATCTTCCCTGCATCAAAAATGGTCCAGACATGTCTCATTCCGGCGGCTCTCTCCCCGGCTGCATCGGGGACATTTCGTCCTATACTCTCTTCTTATCTACAACCCCATCCAAATTTTCGAGGGTGCACAACCGAGAATCACACCCGAAAGCTCTGAAAGCAAGAGCGGTTCGAAAGTCATCGACCTTGGGCCAAGAGAAGCGGACGAAGCGTCCCACAGGGACGCTCACTTATGCCCAGGCTGTGATGAAATGGTTACCACCCCCAAGAGGGCTCACAGAACTACGCCGCCAGTTACACAAACTCCCTCACTACTGAGGCTACTTTCCCAAGCTTTCCCTCGTGCACCTCTGTCTCTTCCCGCACCCAGCAAAACGAAGAAGTAGCCTTAAAGTGCGTGTACACCAACTGTCTGAGCCTTCTGAACAAACTACCAGAAATCAGACAGCTGGTCCATGACACTAGCCCTCACATTCTTGCATTAACAGAGACCTGACTTTCCGCGAATATCAGTGATAATGAACAGCATGTTCCTGGTTACCCTTTGGACCGGACGGACTCCTCTCGTGGACGCATGGGAGGCTGCGTTGTTTTCCTAAGCCAGAAGCTCCCAGTGCCAGCTGTCGTAGGGGAATTTACCTTCAACGCACCCAAACTCAACTCTATGGTGGCTTCTCACGAAGACTGTGGCTGCGGGTTCTCGAAACCCTTGGCAATGTTGATTCATGAGAAAGCCTGGACACGGCATGTCGATCTACCTCCAAGGCATCGTCCAGGACAGACACCCTCCTTGCTCGATCTGGTCATTACGAACGAGGCTCACCTGGTAGATAGGGTGGTCATCAAACCGACGCTAGGGCATAGTGACCACATGCTACTAACCTTTGTCTTTATCTGTTACTGGCTCCAAAACGCTGTGACAAAGACTTCATTCCGAAACTTCCATGAAGCTGACTTTAACGCAGTAAGGACATCCTTGAGCACACTCAGCCTCACATCCGACTAAGTGAACTTGAACTACCTTTCCTTTAAGTCTACCATTCACGAAGCCGATGGGGCATTTGTTCCTCAAAAACTATGGAAGTTCTGCTCTCGTGCACCGCTTCCGCGGGACATACGCCGCCTTCTTGGAGTACGGTCTCGCCTATTCTCTAAGCAGAAGCTAACAGGTAGGCCAGAGGATCTAGAGGTCTTCCGCTCTGTACGAAACAGGTGCAAGCGGGAAATCCGGCAACGCACCCAACAGGTGCAGTCGAAAATCCTACAGGTAACCCACGGGAATAAGAATTCTCTTCTCAAGTATATACGACACCAGAGAAAAACTGAGCCCTCAGCGCTTTCTCTGCGGCTTCCCGACGGGGGAACCTCCTCCAAACCCCAAGTGGTTGCCGAGGTGTTCAGAGAATACTACTCAGCCTACAATGTAGATCTGCCAAACTGGCATCCAATTCTCCCGCAGAGGCACTTCCAACACCCCCTTCTGACAGCTGACTTTTCTGTGTCCGACGTTCAGGACCTCTTGCTTAAGGTCAATCCTTATAGTGCCATGGAGCCAGACAAGATCCATCCCCGGATCCTCAAAAAAGCGGCCGTCGGTTTGGCGGTGCCTCTCTTCGATCTGTTTAAACAGACATTTCGGACAGGCACCCTTCCGGAGGCATGGAAAGAAGCCACTGTCCCACCTATATTTGAAACAGGCGATCGTCACTCTCCTGCTAGTTATCGGTCGATCAGCCATACCAGCATCTCATGCGAGATACTGGAGCGACTGTTAAAATGCACTATCTTCAAGCATTTCTTTTCGAATAACCTTTTCTCTTCGACCCAGCATGGCTTTCTTCCCGATCGGTCATGCATAACTAATATGTTAATCTTCATGGATAGCCTAACAGAGGCCACAGACAATGGCCATATTTCGGATGCTATCTTCGACTTTGCCAAAGCCTTCGACCGTGTCCCACACGATCCTCTGTTGCATGAACTATAAGCCTATGGGATCCAAGGAGAAGTTCTCCGCTGGATAACGTCCTTTCTTGGTAACAGGACCCCCAGAGTAATAACCGGCTCAGGCCTTTCGTCTCCATCCCCAGTCTCTGTGGGAATCCCTCAATGATCGGTACTTGGTCCATTGTTGTTTCTTATTCACATCAATGATCTCCCCGAGTCGATCTCCAGCAACGCCCTCCTTTATGCCGACGACTTGAAAATCTGGGACGCCTGTGACCCCAATGCATTGCAGATCGACCTTGATCGTATTGAGTGCTGGCCAGATGATCGGAGTCTCCCTCTAAACGACGGTGAGTGTGCGCACATGTCACTCGGATGAGACTCCGGGAACCTATTCGTGATACATGGTGCACAAAGTGTGGTAGATATCACGAAATTAAACTTCAAAAAAGACCTAGGGATCTGGCTGTCGTCTGGTTTGTCCTCCTCCTATCATCACCAGCTGGCCGCCAAAAGGGGTCTCATGACTCTCGGGATGATCAAACGAACCTTCCCCCGGATTGACGGGCGCGCCTTTCATACACTTTACAGAGTATACATAAGACCATTGCTCGAGTATGCCAATCAAGTCGTTCACGCCGGTTTGAAGAAGGACATACTCGCCATTGAACGTGCCCAGCGCGTGGCCACCAAAATTGTCACTGGCTTACGGCATCTATCCTACGAGTCTCGCCTTGAAATTCTCGATCTTTATCCACTTGAGTTCCGTAGACTCTGCGGCGACTCAATTCTCACACAGTTCCTTGTCAGTACAGTACTCGTACAACAATTCTTCACCCTAGTAAGTGATAACAGCCGAAGAGGTCACAACAAGAAGCTCTATTAGCTTCGACCTCGGACCTTCCCAAGACAACAGTTCTTCTCTTATAGGGTTATCAACTATTGGAATGACCTACCACTAGAGAGTGTCAGCTGCTCTTCTAAGGACCGTCTCAACGTGTCATTGGCTTCTCACCTGCATAATAAACCGTTAAATTAATGATTTATCCTGTTTTGCTAGATTACTACTTCACTCTGTTCTTGATACTTTCTGTAACCCCCAAGAGCGGTGCTACACCCCGTTTTCAATGACTGTCTTTCAGGTCAACAGACTACCGCCTGACATCGAAACGGACAAACTGACTGGATCCGGGTAGATTGGGCCCCCAGCCTCGAACCCGTGTACAAATCGCTGAAATCGCTGAAATTCATCCATTGATTTACTCACCTTTCACAACAGGCTTCAACGTAACAATCGAGTGGTGCTAGGGAGCTGGACGTGAGAGCACCTAGAGTACAACCGCCTAGCAGCCGCCAGAGAGAAAGAGTGCGTCGACGGAAAATCCCAGTCGACCTTCAGAATTCAAACAAGCGTAAGATTGATTAAGAGGCGTTCCTAACGGTAATAGCTCAACATTGTTATCCTAGTGAATGTAACCTACAGCAGTAGAGATGGTGCGGATTCATTATACGGTTACAAGGAAAACTGCGATACCTATACCGGCACACTAACTTTGATGTTAGTGGTATGTAGTAAATTTACATCCACAAGGTAATGTGAATCGGCGCGGTGGTACTGGCAAGGCAACTCTCACGTCGCGCGGAGCTTAGAGTTTTTGGGACGTCGACGGTAATCTCACTACAAGACTCTGGGAGCGACATCACCGCCGGTGCGTATGTCAGCGACCATACGGAACGCCTGACTTGCATTCAGTTGTTTTACCTTGCGATTTTTGCAACTCTGTTAAATACCGCTATTTGGGTGCGTGTTCAGAGGCTTCCATCCCCCGGGAATTTCGACTGTTTCGTCTGCAGTTCATGGGGTTTGAAAGAAAGCTGTCTGCGCGGTGTTATGGGACCACTGGTAAGAAAAGCTAATGGGGCGGGCTAAAGAAGTATTTTCGAGTCGCAGGAGGTGGCCCCAAACAAGATACTCAAGTTCCAGATTTTTGGGAGGAAGAACTATCTGCAGGCCCATTTGGTGGGTTTGGGTAAAGTAACTGTAGATACGGTTTTTTGCTGTTTCGGTGCCTTCAAGGCTTGTGCTTATGCTCGGGGCGTCGGTCGTAGGAATGGTCATGTTGACAGTGTCTCCTTTCTCAACAGCTGGTGCAGGGGTTAAAGTGGACACATTGGCAGCAGAAACTACGCCCTCAGTCATCATTGTTAGCTTCTGGTCTGCCAGGATTCGCGATTAAGCCTTAGTCCACTGTTGGCGTCTCACCCTCTCTTGCCGGGAGCGAATGAAATACGTGCCTTGCAAATGGACATTTGCGGACTTCAGAGCCACTGTTTTTCCCACCACTGCTCCGGAGCTGAGCATAGCTTGTAAGGTTACCAAGAGGCCAAATGACTTCTGGTTGCCTTGGCGCGCAGCGTGTTCGCGTGTCCGAGGTTCGTGAGGCCTGGGGAGAATGAATCCACCAGGATTGATTTAGCCAGCTCGGTTGGAGATGTCGTGAGGGAGCGGCCCCGCAAGACACCCCTTCTTTCTCTGCGAACCTCCTCCGTCATTTTCATTGCCGCTTCCTCTATGTGCACAATAGACAGGGCAACTGCTGTCTTGATGGCTGCAACACCAGGGAGGGCAAGCGCTATTTATTCATTCAGAGATTGTAGTTAAAGCGTAATTTTGGACTTAGTCCGGTGGTACTCCTCTGTCTTATTCTTGGTGGAAGGAATAGGAGGAGATACAGAGCTAAGAAGAGCCCCGTATTTACAGTCCCAGGTTTCTGAGTCACTTCATTTGTCGCGGTGTGCGTCTGACCAGTGAGCAATGGAGCGAGGCCTTGGCTTCCGCCAAAAATGGAGCTCATGCAAATATAACTGGGAGATAAGAAAGCCAACTGTTTGTACTGGTGTTCTTTGATACCAATTCTGACACTGTTATCAGCCGCAGACACTTGTAGCAGCCTGGAGATTTCATTAGCCTGCCTGCGGTATGATGTGTAAAATAGTTCCGAAACTAATGGTTGCATATTGTACCTGAGCTATCGAGAGAGCTCGCATGATGCATGCTGTTCTATTGTTTGTCTGCAGGTCATTTGAGTTTGGTGCGAACCCGAAGGACACACGTGTCACATTCTTCCAGTTCACTCGCTCGTCGACGGCCGGTCTCTAGCCTATCTAGTTAATTCGCGTGTCGGCATCGTTTATGGCACTATCAGAGACCACTCGTACATTTCGTCGAATAAAGATTTGGTCTCTGTCGTCAACGGTCTTTTGCTTTACGCGTCTGATAATTTCCTATCTGGAGAAAATGCGACTTAGTGCGACGAACACTAAATTGGTGAGCCCGTTGGATTACTTTTTGTTTCACACAGGTACATCTTTTGTATAACTGTAAGTTGCCATTCTTTCATACATTTTACTTATTCATTTCTTTGAAATTCGATTTATTGTCCATTTCGCTAAAGGATGCTGCCACAGACTGTGTCTGCTGAGTCCAATCAGTGCTTGGTCTGACACGGGTCACTGTTAACAGGAGCAAGCAAAATACAGTGTGAAGCAGTAGATTTTCAGTACTTTAAATAAAGAAGCACGACAAAGCAAAAAATCTTATACTATTGAACCTAAGTGGTTCAATACGTAAAGATTTTGGGTGCTCAAAGCACTAATAAAGGAAATGTATGAGTAGACAATGATAGCGAGAGAAGATGAAACACACTTCGAGTCATCCATGGTGAAATTGAAAAGATTGGTTTGTCATAACATCTATCCCGACGAGTTCTCCTGAACCTCGTATTACCACGCTGTTTTGAAACCATTCCACAGCAAGAATTCCTCCGAGGTGACATTTCTATAAACAATCCGTACTGTTGGCTTTCAACAAATTTTTTAGGTTGCATGCAAACGAAACTTGCTTGAATCGGCCAATTCTTGAAAAAGAGATGATTAATAAAGTTTGCTCTGTTAAGGATGCAAGTGATATCTGAAGTAATGGTTTCCCGAACAACTTTGCAAAGAAAGGTCACAGCCGTACAACGTAAGTTGCATTGTATACTGATATCTCTGCCCCCTTCTGTCTTTATCAACAATTTATCATCTGCAAGAAAGACAGCACTGGTGAAGACTGTTAGTTAGATAGGAGGTGTCAACATCCCTCAGACAGTGACGCAGACATTCAGGTACCACAGCACGAAATTGATTTGGAGAATAATGTTAGCAGGTCAGCTGTCATCAGCAATTATGTGGAGGTGAGCTGTAAGTGAACAAATATTTATAAACCTAGTATGTTCCAACAAGACCACTAGCAGGTCGTGTGATGACGTTTATGAGTTGGGCTGTCTGTGCACACGATGCGGTTTGTTCAATTATATCCGTTTGCCATAGTGTACCGTGTAGTAATAAACCATAGTCTCACCTTAAACGCTAGCGAGTAGATGACGGCGGTCATCTGTCTGAGCGGTGGGAACAAGCGAGCCTAGAGTCGAATGAAAATGTAACACCCATTAGCAAGCGAAGCTGGTCCGTTGTAGGTATGTGACTAATCAGGAGACAACAAACCAATGAAGGACGGAATTACCAAAACACTAGTGACAAACGAGAAATGTCATACCAGTCGGGACAATTAATTTAATCATAGAGCTCCGGAAACACATCTAAGCCATGACAACCAAAACTAGATTTGTTCTCGGAAGATCGATTTCACTAAAGTCACGGCCACTTTAACCGATGGACAGTTTTGTTTAGATTCCTTGTTGGTTCCTGAAGCGACGTCAGCCATACAGAAAGACAGCCGCCACGATATCCAGCCACTGATGTGCGTCCACACGTAATTCAATGTGCGGACGGCATAATTACATTGGTCTTGGCAATTCGCGTAGACGTCGACGACAAAACAAATCAAAAGAGCTCGGCCGCATGCACAAAACTACAGTTACCGGAAAAATTCACCGATGGGTTGGGGGTGGAACACTGTCTTCTGGGTTGAGTCGATGTGATTATTGTCTTGCGTTGATTAGTTGTCTGTGTTGCCCCTCCGTCTGGGATCACAGTGAGGTGGACCGGCTGATATTGAATCGACAAGAGGTGTGACACTAGACAGACGTGAGCAAGTACATAAAAACGGCGACGTATGAGAGAAGCAAACGAGAATTTCAGCGATTTCAGCGATTTGTACACGGGTTCGAGGCTGGGGGCCCAATCTACCCGGATCCAGTCAGTTTGTCCGTTTCGATGTCAGGCGGTAGTCTGTTGACCTGAAAGACAGTCATTGAAAACGGGGTGTAGCACCGCTCTTGGGGGTTACAGAAAGTATCAAGAACAGAGTGAAGTAGTAATCTAGCAAAACAGGATAAATCATTAATTTAACGGTTTATTATGCAGGTGAGAAGCCAATGACACGTTGAGACGGTCCTTAGAAGAGCAGCTGACACTCTCTAGTGGTAGGTCATTCCAATAGTTGATAACCCTATAAGAGAAGAACTGTTGTCTTGGGAAGGTCCGAGGTCGAAGCTAATAGAGCTTCTTGTTGTGACCTCTTCGGCTGTTATCACTTACTAGGGTGAAGAATTGTTGTACGAGTACTGTACTGACAAGGAACTGTGTGAGAATTGAGTCGCCGCAGAGTCTACGGAACTCAAGTGGATAAAGATCGAGAATTTCAAGGCGAGACTCGTAGGATAGATGCCGTAAGCCAGTGACAATTTTGGTGGCCACGCGCTGGGCACGTTCAATGGCGAGTATGTCCTTCTTCAAACCGGCGTGAACGACTTGATTGGCATACTCGAGCAATGGTCTTATGTATACTCTGTAAAGTGTATGAAAGGCGCGCCCGTCAATCCGGGGGAAGGTTCGTTTGATCATCCCGAGAGTCATGAGACCCCTTTTGGCGGCCAGCTGGTGATGATAGGAGGAGGACAAACCAGACGACAGCCAGATCCCTAGGTCTTTTTTGAAGTTTAATTTCGTGATATCTACCACACTTTGTGCACCATGTATCACGAATAGGTTCCCGGAGTCTCATCCGAGTGACATGTGCGCACACTCACCGTCGTTTAGAGGGAGACTCCGATCATCTGGCCAGCACTCAATACGATCAAGGTCGATCTGCAATGCATTGGGGTCACAGGCGTCCCAGATTTTCAAGTCGTCGGCATAAAGGAGGGCGTTGCTGGAGATCGACTCGGGGAGATCATTGATGTGAATAAGAAACAACAATGGACCAAGTACCGATCATTGAGGGATTCCCACAGAGACTGGGGATGGAGACGAAAGGCCTGAGCCGGTTATTACTCTGGGGGTCCTGTTACCAAGAAAGGACGTTATCCAGCGGAGAACTTCTCCTTGGATCCCATAGGCTTATAGTTCATGCAACAGAGGATCGTGTGGGACACGGTCGAAGGCTTTGGCAAAGTCGAAGATAGCATCCGAAATATGGCCATTGTCTGTGGCCTCTGTTAGGCTATCCATGAAGATTAACATATTAGTTATGCATGACCGATCGGGAAGAAAGCCATGCTGGGTCGAAGAGAAAAGGTTATTCGAAAAGAAATGCTTGAAGATAGTGCATTTTAACAGTCGCTCCAGTATCTCGCATGAGATGCTGGTATGGCTGATCGACCGATAACTAGCAGGAGAGTGACGATCGCCTGTTTCAAATATAGGTGGGACAGTGGCTTCTTTCCATGCCTCCGGAAGGGTGCCTGTCCGAAATGTCTGTTTAAACAGATCGAAGAGAGGCACCGCCAAACCGACGGCCGCTTTTTTGAGGATCCGGGGATGGATCTTGTCTGGCTCCATGGCACTATAAGGATTGACCTTAAGCAAGAGGTCCTGAACGTCGGACACAGAAAAGTCAGCTGTCAGAAGGGGGTGTTGGAAGTGCCTCTGCGGGAGAATTGGATGCCAGTTTGGCAGATCTACATTGTAGGCTGAGTAGTATTCTCTGAACACCTCGGCAACCACTTGGGGTTTGGAGGAGGTTCCCCCGTCGGGAAGCCGCAGAGAAAGCGCTGAGGGCTCAGTTTTTCTCTGGTGTCGTATATACTTGAGAAGAGAATTCTTATTCCCGTGGGTTACCTGTAGGATTTTCGACTGCACCTGTTGGGTGCGTTGCCGGATTTCCCGCTTGCACCTGTTTCGTACAGAGCGGAAGACCTCTAGATCCTCTGGCCTACCTGTTAGCTTCTGCTTAGAGAATAGGCGAGACCGTACTCCAAGAAGGCGGCGTATGTCCCGCGGAAGCGGTGCACGAGAGCAGAACTTCCATAGTTTTTGAGGAACAAATGCCCCATCGGCTTCGTGAATGGTAGACTTAAAGGAAAGGTAGTTCAAGTTCACTTAGTCGGATGTGAGGCTGAGTGTGCTCAAGGATGTCCTTACTGCGTTAAAGTCAGCTTCATGGAAGTTTCGGAATGAAGTCTTTGTCACAGCGTTTTGGAGCCAGTAACAGATAAAGACAAAGGTTAGTAGCATGTGGTCACTATGCCCTAGCGTCGGTTTGATGACCACCCTATCTACCAGGTGAGCCTCGTTCGTAATGACCAGATCGAGCAAGGAGGGTGTCTGTCCTGGACGATGCCTTGGAGGTAGATCGACATGCCGTGTCCAGGCTTTCTCATGAATCAACATTGCCAAGGGTTTCGAGAACCCGCAGCCACAGTCTTCGTGAGAAGCCACCATAGAGTTGAGTTTGGGTGCGTTGAAGGTAAATTCCCCTACGACAGCTGGCACTGGGAGCTTCTGGCTTAGGAAAACAACGCAGCCTCCCATGCGTCCACGAGAGGAGTCCGTCCGGTCCAAAGGGTAACCAGGAACATGCTGTTCATTATCACTGATATTCGCGGAAAGTCAGGTCTCTGTTAATGCAAGAATGTGAGGGCTAGTGTCATGGACCAGCTGTCTGATTTCTGGTAGTTTGTTCAGAAGGCTCAGACAGTTGGTGTACACGCACTTTAAGGCTACTTCTTCGTTTTGCTGGGTGCGGGAAGAGACAGAGGTGCACGAGGGAAAGCTTGGGAAAGTAGCCTCAGTAGTGAGGGAGTTTGTGTAACTGGCGGCGTAGTTCTGTGAGCCCTCTTGGGGGTGGTAACCATTTCATCACAGCCTGGGCATAAGTGAGCGTCCCTGTGGGACGCTTCGTCCGCTTCTCTTGGCCCAAGGTCGATGACTTTCGAACCGCTCTTGCTTTCAGAGCTTTCGGGTGTGATTCTCGGTTGTGCACCCTCGAAAATTTGGATGGGGTTGTAGATAAGAAGAGAGTATAGGACGAAATGTCCCCGATGCAGCCGGGGAGAGAGCCGCCGGAATGAGACATGTCTGGACCATTTTTGATGCAGGGAAGATTCCCCAGACTCACTGGGCTATAAAGCTTAAGGATAAAGTATTTTTAACGGAGGATTTTTGGGGTGTGATGATTGCGGGTCCAGAATAATGATGATCCTTGACACGTTTTGAATATGCTCTTCCGGCCCCTTCGATGTCCAAGGGCGCTTGACTTTCCAAGGAGGTAGGAGCAGTGGCCTGTGAAGTGTGCGCTCGGGGTGGTTCGTCCGAGGACACCGGTCCCCTCTTGACAGCAGGGATAAGGACATTTACGCTAGCCTGGAGTTCGAGGTCAGCCTTGATGCATAACCTTGTTCTAGCAAGCTGAGAGCGCTTTCGCCGCTCCTGCAGTGAACGATCTATACAGACTCCCCTGAGGTTAACGTGCTTTTTCTTTAGTTCAACCGCTTTTTCCAGTACTTCCTCCGTGCTACTCTTAGCGGGTAACGTCACAAGCAGTCCCAGTGACATTTTGGTGGCTTTGGAGCGAAGTCTGCTGGCGGAAACCATTTTGTAGACTTTCGAGGGAAACAGGCGTTCAGCACCACTTTGGCTTGTTCCCCTGGAGAGAGTGTAGTCGGAAATCGTCCCCACAAGACAAGCCTCTTCTCCCGGAGTGCTCTGTCCTTCAAGCTCGTCACGACTTTTTCAATTTGAGCAGTGGACAAAGCCACTGCCTTGCGATCAGCTGCAGCGCCTGGAAGGGCAAGGGCAATGTACTCATTCAACGAGTTCAGTTCTGACTTCATGTCAGATAAAGTTCTCTGAGTATCATTCAGGGCATTTTTCTACCGTGGCTATCTGTGCGCTTACATCTTTAGACGCCTTGCAGCCACTCGCACGCGCCTGACTTCTGCTCGCTCGGGGTGGCGAGTAGATGATCCGACGTGGCCCTCAGTGGGATGCAGCTATCTCGAAAGAGAACGTTCATATAGATAAACGGCTTTTTTGTAGAGGTGAGCGAGGCGTACCGATCCTTTCTCAGGCCAGTACACTCAAAGTGGTACACGTGTAGGCACGTCTGGCATTGCATACCGTTCTGAACAGTCATGCGGCAGTCGGAACGACCACATGCACTCGATGTTTCCGATCCACTAATGCTGCTGGATCTTGTGCGTGTCAATGTGTTATGATCTGTGAGTAAGGATGACAAATGTTAATGTAAACGAAACACGAGGCTAGAAAATAAAACCGATACTATCGAACACAGATAAGACATTACGCGATGATTTACACTATTTGACAACGAACATCTATCATCGTATATAATGGTTTGTGCACCAGGCACCAAGATGTCAAGGACATGAATGGACAATTACAGCCAGGAAATTTAAAACAAATTTCGTGTTACCCGCCAGGCGCTTCCATCTTCAGCCGGAAGTTTCGTTACTTGCTCACGAGCGGATGGATTGGACAGAAACTTTAACCCTAATTCTACTCGGTATTCGCAATTGTGCCAAGAATGACAGTACGACCCCAGTGTCACTCGCCTATGGTCGTCCTTTAAGCCTTCCAGCTGACTTCTTTCAATCGTCAAGCGGAACTGCTCTCCACACTCATGATTATGTCAACCGACTAGCCAACTGCATGCGATCACTACAACCGAGTGCTATACATATTCAAAAATCTTCGTCTTACGTTCCCAAAGAAATCAGCAATTGTGAGTTTGGGTTTCTGCTGCCAGATTGTGTTAGGAATCCACTGCAACAACCGTATAAAGGACCTTTTTGTATCATTTAACGGTCCGCGAAACCCTATGTGATCGACAGGTTCGGTCAACACCTATTGACCGTCTTAAACCTGTATTCATCGACTTACTCTCCCGGTGTGACAACACAAACATCGCCTGAGCCGTTTCAACCTACTCCAACCTCCAACAGCCTCAGCGTTGCCTTCCGCATCTATTCCTGAAGACCTCCCTCCGAACGTACCTACGGTATTCAATTACACACTGGTTCGGCCTCACTAGACGGTTATAATATTGGTAACGACACTTCCATTAAACATCTAGGAATGCGGTATTTATCCTCCTTTATTTCCCTCAATCAAGTATGTTTTCGTGTGACAAAATTTAAAAGAACAGTAAGCTGTATCGGAAAGACGTTCATTCTACCGGGTGCAAGGCTGACGCTTCATAAAATGTGCGCTCGGTCTCAACATGAGCATGCACATTCATCCAATGCCATCTACGCAAATCTGATAGCCCGATGTTGTAAAATCTTCAACTATCACATACCAAAGGCTTGCTACTATAGTCTCCCAAGTTTCCCTATAGACAACGCTACCCAGAACTTTGCAATGATCCACTTTGATTGCACAGACTAACTTTGAACCTGGTAGTTCTTTGTGAACTCATACATTAGGAAGTCGTCACCATAGCGTTTACTGTCCACCTAGAACACGGCTCCTCATATGGTCCAGAAATTAAGGGATCTACTTTCCCAAACCTGCTATCTTGAAAAAAGACACCCACAAGCTTCGTTATTGTGAACTATTTCTATATCCGGACCAAACTTCAGAGTGTAGTCAGAGCCAGTAACAAGATTCAGCTTTTCGTAAAGGGTTTCGGTGGGTATTTTACGCCATCGAACACAATGTTTATCCTCACACTCTGTATATCTCCTAGTGACTACTTTGAGTGTAGTCCGGGAAACATTTATTAGTCAACTGCATACAACGTAGATAACTTTCCCCAACGTCTAACTTTCTTCGGAAACGGTTTGCTTGGGCGGTTCATTGTATCATTTACTCACACCCTCATCTAACTTTTGGTTCACTGCATGCTCGTGAAAATGGTATAACATCACCATAATTGTATTCATGTATTGTATTCGTGTGCACACATTACCCTGACTGCCGGTAAATATTACGTTGGCGCTCATTAAAAAATCCAGCGGTACAACGTCGTATGAGCCATGGTTAGAACACGCACATCTCACGAGACCTTTCCTCTATGAACACAAACCCCTTTCCTACTAGTATTTCCACTCTTTTCGTCAAGCGGTGAGTGACCCTACGCTTTGCTGTCCTACCTAGATAAACCGCACCACCCTTCTTTATTATTACACCAGCTGCTGTCGCATTTTCCATCACCCTTATTTAACCAGAGCCCTGTGAACTTCTGAGTGCCAAAATTCGACATCTTCCTTCTATTCTTTCTCCAGTGATTCGTAATTCCTATCGTTTCTCGGTGAGCGAACAGCCGTTTTCTTCTGACCCAACCAATGGCCATTTGTTCGAGTGATCTCGGTCCTGTTTCAACGTTCACCACTATTGAGCTGCGCACGGTTGTCGATTTGTTAAACAGGCACGTTCCTTGTCTGATTTCTGAAAAATTGAACGTTTGAGGTGTGCAAATTAATTGATCCAATTAACGCCATATTAAATTCAGTTTTTACAGGCGCTCTCTTATTAACCATGCAAAGATCGTTTGATGTCGAGAAAGACATTTATTGGATCAACAGATCACGTGTAACTCGGTGTGAACTTGAGTCGTTAGCAAACGACTCAACATACGTCGAGTCCAATCTTTGGAGAACGTGGGGCGTAATTGAGAATGGGGTCGTTTACTCGATGTTGGCTGTGGAGATGGCTGAATATCTTACAGAAGCCTCCTCCCATACCTTGCCGGCTGTGTCCTGACAACCGTGTTGCCTTCAATTCATTTTTCTCATTTCTGTTAGCCAGGAGACCATGAATGGTAGGCTCAGTTCTCGGACAAGGCGAGGTAATCTCGATCACTTCGTTACTGGACGGTTCTCGTGCCGTACTGAACGTATGATCCACGGCTTCCACCCACCTTATGCTGCAGATGAGTGGGCAGGGATCCCACGGTGCGTTCCAATGTTGCTACCAAATTGAGGTTGTCCACATATTTCATCTGATTCAATGCGGCGGGGCAGTTCTGCATTCTATTGTAATACAGAGATAAAGTTTCGACACCGTTACACGAACACTTGCCGTTGGATAAGAACCAGTCTGTCATAAATCTAGCGACAAAAACGGTTTTTCGTGAAGTTCCTCCGTCACTTAGCGTTCTCTACGATAACTGGAGGTGGGTTCCGGTAGGAAGCATTCATCTATCGGCTCCTTAGCCAGACTTTGCGGTAATACACTAGGTAAAGTCATTTATGCGTCTACTCAAGCAACCCAGGCTCAGCATAACTCCCTAGTTGTCGCACAAATTTTCAATGTGGTTGCCATGAAAAATAAATTCAACCCTTGGTAGTGGAGCTAGTGCGGGGCCTACTTCTGTGTACGATGGAGTCGGTGCTAGTTATACACTATAGACTCACATCGGACTCAAGCGCGTCCCACAGTCATCAAGTAACTCACGAATGTCGGCATTCCGTTCACTTCCATCACCATTATTTTCATTTTCAACATGCTCACTCCAGCTACCACGCGGCCGACTCGACCAAGTTGGCCAGCAGTAGGGCATGCGTCAAACTGTCTTCTTCGCTCCACTAGTCAACCAGAAATTGGAAAATTGGGTGGATTGCACAATTTTGTGGGACCAATTCTGTCATTAGATAATGATCGTGAATAACTTAATAGTGGCATTTTTCACCGCAATAGACAATTGACTTCTGAACGTGTGGTTGTCATTTGAATGTTAATTTTGCTCACCCGGGGCAACTCGATAGCTCTGGGTCATCTGACCGTTAGCGCCTCTGGTTTCGTTGGCTTCTACATCCTTTTTCTGTGATATTTGCGGGACACTTTTAGATACTGGAATGTCGTCACCTTGAATGGAGGCGGAATAAAGCGCAATTTTATTATTCAACAAAGATATGCTAAGTAATGAGATGAATAATACAATGTTCACTTAAGATTGTCCAATTGTGTTAGGCACTGAGTTATTTTTTATTTGTTGTTCTTCATACTCCCTGGAACCATCTGGTTAATAAGCCCTCTGCGCACCATGATTTCCGGGTTAATTTTGTACTGTCGTACCATTATATATAGTGGAATGCACCAGGTATTTCTAAGATTTGTTGTCCGCATTGTTGGCATGTCTTGCAGTACGATACTTACCACCTTGGGGACTGGAGGTATTTCTTCAGCGGAAACTGGTAATCCTTTATTTCCTTCTGTTTACTCTAATTCTTAGATGACGGTAGTAATTAAGTAGTGAGGGACAGGTGTTTAGTCCCATCTGTTGGGGCGGTGCGCAATCCGTACGGTTCATGTGAGTTCTGTGAACAGCATGTCATCACAGTGTTTTAGCGAATACTAAGGTAACAGGCCCATCTAGTCCTGAAGCAGTGAGACCGTACCCCATCCGAGCGGAGTCCATTACGACCGCTGACCTGATGCTGTTTATCAGGTTATTTCACAGAATGTTTAGTTCCGAAGTAGTGGAGCCCCGTCTGTTTCAAGTCTTGTTGATTTGTGTTAGGACTCCATATGTCAACATCTTCTAGCTCAGAAAAAAACTCTCAAAAGAATTAGCGTTGTTCTTCCTGTTCACTCGTTGTTTTTCCTCTCCTTCCCTCTTGTTTCCTCATATTTCTGAGAAGTTCGTTTTTCGGGCTCCTTCATGTTCAAATCGTCGGTTGCATGCGGGCTTGTGGATTTAAAAATCCCCTCAAATTATGCTGAAATGATTGGTGCTTGCTGTTACTACTTGGATTCGGTTACATCAATTTTCGATCTGAAGCACACCGATACTCTGTTTCTATCGCGGTACCAATCCTTTTGCTGGTAAGTGTTGCGTGTTCAAAGAACACTTGAGTAAATTTCATGGTAACATGGCTGTCTTACGGTCGATTTCGAAGGTTACTCGAAGATCACCTTGTGAATTCCCATACCGGCCTGAGTAAGGTCAGTTGAAGGCGTTCGAAATAAGCGCTTCATTGTCCTGTTCATTTAGCTCACCAGTTCTTGCAAAAGAAGACCGATCGCTGAGAAACATCAATTGCTTGCGAGGTCAGTGAAACCTGCAGACAAATGTCAGTAATGAGTAAACCGTGGATTTCGTAGGATTCGACTCACATTGGTAGTTGGAGCAAATAACCCGCAATGTTAGAAAGGTACCGTCAAGGTGATCAGCAGACTCTGGTGCTACTCTTCCCTGCTAAAAACCAACTCTGGCCTATTCCGAAGCGACTGCGGTAACAGTCGGGCCGACTCTGGATTTCGGTGCACGCCTAGTCAGATACAATACCTTAGCAACTCGTGCCAGTGTCCGGTCGGCTTCAGGTCACAGTCAGCGTGTGGGTTGCAGCTATCGTCAACCTAGTCAGTCAGCACAGCTTTTAACCTAGCCTGTTCTACCTCTAATTTGCCTCGCAATGAAACCACCTGTATTTCGATCTCTTTCGAAGGTTGTTTTCTTTTCGGACGGTCTTGCAATAATGCAGATCTAACCCCAACATTTCTCCGGTTATTATAACTGACATTGAAACCAGTACACAGGGAAAAATCAGTAGCATCTTTGACTTACCCGACTGAGTTTTCTCGACTATCTAGAATATGCTCGCTGAAAATGCCGGACCTTACCAAGCTTTGAGTAGGTTGAAGATCAACGCTTATTGTTTCACCGTCTTCCATGGAGGCGACGAGCAACGCGTAGCGATAAACTAACGGCCTCAAATGCTCATAACAAAACTAAACCACAATGTCAACGTACTTTCGAGCAACTTAACAAAGTGCAAACTAAGACAGTTCCGATTAACATTTTGCTCCCGGGAAGTGGAATACAGTCCGGTTCCGGACAAGCTAAAGAAGAACCACATCCGCGTAAAATGCGTCCTGGACAACTGCTGACGGTGACTGCTGTCTACAGAAGTCTCACTTCCAACTCATCCGACTTGCTACAGTTTATTTCTGGCTGCACAAAAGAAACGTCAGAAACTAGGGAACCCAATGTATTGGAGGTGTACAGGTACCCGAAAGCGCTACGAACGATCTGCTAGGTCATAGTTTTCAAGTGCCACTGATGCAGTTTTTGACCAACTAACAAGATTTATGTTGAATCAAACCTGTCCAACCCTGGACCTCGTCTTCAAGAAAACTACCGACTTTGTATGCGATGCGGTTTGTCGAAAAACCACTACTTTGGGGCGATCATGTTCACGTGTTGTCTGAATGCCGTATTACCAGGGTTAGTTAAGGAGGCCAATCTTGTTCTCTTTGCACGTCGAAAGCAGTCCTCGGTGCTATGATGGTTATCGCAGTCCGTCGGCCGTGTTTCTTGATGGATGAAGATCCTACGCAGATTGCTCGGCAAAAATCATACAACCACTTCGTGTCCATACATAACACCCTCAAAAGTTTCACCCCATCAAAACACCCCCAAGCATTGTCTGAAAGGATATGAAGGTCGTCCGAAGGCAAGCGATTGCTTAAGAGTTTATCTTTGCGCCCCCTCGGTTAGCACTCGCGAGGTTTATAGGGTGATTAAGGTGTTTGCAAGCAGCTTCTTAGAGCTGTCAGATCCTTGAATCAAAAAGTTGACCGACACTGCTCCCATTACTCAGAAGATATCATTCGCTTATGTGAAAGGTCTTGAAGGACGGAGTAAATTGATAATTTTGCTCGCATATGGAACAGGAAATCCTATACACTGATCTCCATAAAGCGTGTTATTTGCAAGACAAATATGTTAGCACCTTCGTGCTGAAACCTCCCTAAAACCAACAACCGAGGAGAAACCAGTTCCGCAGAATGTGAAGGTTTCTGAGGATGTCCTCCCGATTGCTGGGGTAACTTAACCCCAAATAGCTGCCCTGCCTGATGGGCGTAGGCCCAAGCTACTCTTTTAACTTGTGATGATTCTGTGCAATACACCTACTCAGGTCTCCTACAAGTCCACTAAGAACGTGGTCCTACGCATTCATTGTCGTGGGCCTTACATTTGACAAAGGGGACGGGACGTTTCCTATTGAGTGTCGTCCTGGTGGTTTTACCTGGTGGCCTAACGTGGTTAAATTTCGGAAGAGGTTGGTTGGAGAGAAGATCAAAGCTTGTCGGAGCAGTTTTGGGCTACTTAGTCCAGTCCACCGCAGCTTTCACTGAGGAAAATGTTACCACAAACATCTTTTTGAAGGTGAATAGGAATTATCAGAGGTATTGGATCAGGACTATGCTGTAGATCTAGACTGCACTGACTTCAGATGGTCCTTGACATATTGTCCCATCAGAGAACGTTTAAGAAATTACACTTCCTCGGGTTGGATGAAACGGTCTCAAGAAGCATGTTTTTGTTTATACGAGACAGGGAGAACAGTGTCCGTGCAACAACGATCGTTTCTTTCTGAAGTAAAGGAAAAAGCGGGGCATCACATGACTTAATTTTACGGCCTGTTCCTTTCCTACATCAAATCAACCAGCTTTCAGATCTTTCAGAAACACCTTCACCGATATCTGCAGCTGGTCACAAGGTTTGGTAGATCGTGGACGATTTGGGAAGACCGGCTGCCCATCATAGGGCTCCGAACCAGCTCCAAATATGCTCATCAGATTTGTTTTTGCCAGTAAACAGTGCAAAATGTCCAGTATTATGCATTGGTTCTGCCATTGCTGACAAGTTCATGTGTGCGTTGATTAAAACGGGGTTGCCTGTTGTAGGTCAGCAGATGAAAGTCGGTTTTGTTACCTCCTTCACTTTCAGGGCCAGTCGACGGTAGCAACTTGTTGGTAGCAAAAGACTTCTTGTGCTGTGGACGATTCGTCCAACTTTCGGGAGGCTGACGAGTGATACGGTCTGCAACCTTTTTGTGAGACCTCACCTCCAACATTGCGCTCAGACGAACGCGTCGTGTTTATTCGCGATAAAATAGCGCTGGAGAAGTTAATCTAAATTACCATCGGCCTGGCATGTGGTTTGGAAGGTGCACCATAATTTACTACACTGTCGTACTCTGTAAGACGCTACAGACCGGGAAAGTCGCAGCTTTCTCGCGGACTACTACGGGACCATCTGATCCTTACCTGCCGTTCATTAACTCACCATATTGGTCCTGAAAATTCTGTTTTATTCATGCCCACATCGTTGCAGGCTCTCAGCTGACACTCTCTGAAATTTGAACAACTTCCATTGCCGGAATAGCTGCTCGCGTGTGTTTGATGATTGTTATTTGTAAATAGAACGTTGATGACCACGTTCTCCGCCCCATTTATTCTTTCCTTATTGGTTTGTTTCCTTATGTTGGAATTCTTTATACTAATAACGAGCCTTTCTTGCCGTCTGACACTACCATTCAAGTTAAGCGCGTGACGAACCATTTCTTCCGTAAATGTTGAGCTTGACGTATTATTAAGTCTTGATACCGTTTGCTGGTAAAAGCTCGTCTCCGCGTAGTTTTTCTTCCTTACTTTCCTTTGCCGGACCTTTGTTTCTATGCATCACGCTTTTATTTTCGCTCGACCGCTTCGCTATTATGTGGCTGTTGCAGTTGATCATAGTTACGCGAACCGTCGATCACGGAACTTGCATATTTGGTGGATTCAATATCGAGGCTTGTCGTTGTCTTCCACCATTTGGTTTATCATATTATTTTTTAACATTAGCACCTCATTACTAAGAAACTCGCCAAGATGACCGTCTTCCCTTTTGGATCTGAATCGGTTGTTTGACGGGCTCAGAATTTATAGACGCTCGTTGTTTACAGACGCGAATATCATGGATCCAGTATATCAATAGACGTCGTGAGAAGACTAACCGTTGCTAGAACAACCAATGGACGTTCGGGATCAACATCGGTCTCATCACATAACAGTTAAATCACGTTTAATTTGAAGCTTCATAAGTCGCTGGAGCACACTTCCGGAGAATGCGCTACTGGCGCAATCGGTCGGAGATTTTGAACTTTAGCAGCTCTTGAGCTACTGTCTACTCTTTTCATGTGCCTAATATGTTTTTTCTTTTGAATTGTGCGATATACTCCTTGCTCAACATCTATCCTTTTGCTTCCCTGATCAACGGCTCTTGCCGATATCCTGATTCTAATTCTTTTTATCTACCATCACGTGACTAGTACAACGGGGACGGTCGTTTTACTAGTGTGGGCATCACCGGCCGGCCAGTGTTTGGATTCATATGTACAAGGTTTGCATGCCCACATTCGGCTCCAGCGTTTGGTTTCAACCGTATGCATTTGTAGCAACAACCACAGAAAAGGCTCCCGGAGTACCGGTCCCGCCTGAATCTGAATCTGGAATTGATCAGTTGAGCACTGTTGTCTTCCTCACATCCGCAGAGGCACCGAGAACGATGTAAACCGGGTTCTGATCTTTGTATTTAGTTTGCTGCGGTTCTTAATAATAGTAGGCTTAGGCATTTGTTATAACCACCTGCGTAAGAAAAACCCTGATTCGAAATAGTGTGGCATCTGTCTCTTGTCTTCCAAACATTGACAAGATAACATGGGTTTATTCATAAATCCATTATGCGTTTATAAATAAACACAGCTAGATGTAGGTATCAAAAATGGTGACGGAGAGTATGTGCATTTTTCTCCGTTACGCGTGCTTCAGCAGCACTGGTAACACGTTAACACTTAATAGTGAACTAAACGTAGAAGGTATGGCTTTGCTGGTTATGACAAATTACTTTGGAGTTTTCTTCTTACATTGCGTAGCTTCTTCGCAGAATAGTCGCATTCACATACAAGACACGTAAGGCATTTTGTGAGTTTTGATTCCGTGTCCTAAACAAATGCGTGTTGCTAAGACTCAAACAACTGCCGCCGTGGAGCCATATTTTCGGGGGGAAAAGTTCAGTAGAGGACTGAGTTCCAGTCAACCACTTCTTCATGGCGTTGAGTTTCAGCCGATCGAAATAAGGTCACACTGCAGGAGTCCAAGAGCGGATGCCTTCAAACCGTTTATAATCCGCCATCTTCTGCTGCCGTTTCTACCACAAACTCTGGGACACATCAGCAAATCTGCCCGTAGACCTCGGGGTACCAAGGTAACCGGTGAACCATAGAAGTGGAGTTGTTCCAGAATCACACACATGAAGCTACATGGACATCGGACAAGGCAACGTGTCTTTGGGGGTGATTTAAAAAAACATTGAAGGACAGAGTTTCGTCCAGTTACATTTTGGACGATTTTGACCACTTTTGGTTCACTAAACAAGTGCATGCTCACCTGATCACCATCATTGTAGTTGTCCTCTCGAGCAAACCGTTCCACCCCTAACACACATCAATATGAACCAATCGTACTTGGAGTCAAATCAAAAATAATTGATAGGCTCACGACTTTTTGTTGATAAAAATTCCTTATATCGTTATAGTTTTTTCCTAGTTCCCAGTGGCAGTGAGTTGGCTGAATTCGTAAACTGTTTTCCGACCGGAGACTGACGGACAAAAAGCGCGGCTGTCTTCTGAAAATAGTTTCCGGAAATCAATAGTTAGATCACGGGGATTTTGCAAATAGCCGCTTCCGGTATTTCTCATCGGGCTCCTGCAATTACACGACCAGTAGGCGGTTTATATAAGAGCCATTAGTACAATCCACATAAATCGGTAAAGGCCCAACTGGACAGGCCACCCCACTGTCTTATGGAGTTATGTAGTGGCGTTAGTAAGTGGACAACCTCATTCGATTTAGTCCTGGCCAGGTTGTGGATGGTTCTATGGCTGGTGGCCAAGAAAAATGAAGTATTCCCAAAATCGTTTGTGCTCACGTTAGCGTAGTTCACGTTTAATTACGAATAGCCCCAGCTGTTAGTAATAGTACTCTAACCTGTCTGAAGAAAATTACCTGGACCTTACGAGTGACTGGAAACAGTCCATTCGGTTTAATATGATGGCCATTGTCCAGCTTGCAAGACACGACTTTGCTAGAAGTTGGCTTGGGAAAACCGTCTACACGTCATTCCCGACAGTGTTCACAAATTCTCTCCGATCGTCACCTTGTGGTTTATCCAACTTGACCTTCTTGATAGCAAGAGGTGACAGAGTAGATATAAAAAACAGTCTAACTTAAATTAAATATCTTTAAGGTGTGACAGCACTATCAAGCATGTATCGCATGATTCGGTAAGTTTTGCTGTAGGTTAGATACCGTCTATTGCGGTTGGAACATAGAAGTTATGTTTTGCTGTCAGAATATGAATGTGCGAACAATTAGCATGTAAGAAGCTAGACTTGTTTTCAAGCTGATAGAATGATAACAAATAAAAGTTCTTTGTATAAAACATCAATTATTTCACTTCACTCACGCGTAAGAATATACATAATGCAGCTTCACCCTCCCGGTGTGATCCACAGAACCGAGCTGCCTAAAGATTTGGTATGATTGGTTGACTGCGTTTGTCGCATCTGTACCTAGGAGAATCCTGCTGACGGTGCCGCCATGGGGAACTTTGGCAAAAGTCTCTAGGTTAATCGCATTCGACGCTAAATCGGTGTTGGCTGCCGATCAATACAACAATTCGGGGGGGTGATTTCAGATGAGTGAGAGCAGGACTTGCAGCAGATTTTGTGCTTGATATTGGATAGTGCATGTGATGCATTATTCACCCGACTAAACGGAAAACTATGTAACACTATACAATCTGTCTTGGTATTAAAGTGAACACATCATTACATTACGCCACACTTTCTTCATTCAGCTTGTTTCCTCCACCAGATGAGGGATAGTGTGATAGTTACATGAGGACAACTACTCACCAGTTGTTGGAATATTAGGTAGCCTTTTTACAAGGAAGCTGCAATGAACATGGCAGATATGGCCGAGCATGTTCGAAGAATCCCACAGATTTTGTGCTCAATAATGCAATCTATAGATGAGGAGATGCGCCACGTTGAATATTCCTCTCTATTCCTGATGGCCTGAAGTTTCGATGACTCATCACAGAATGTTAACTTCAAACAGCAAGCTCCGAGAGCAGTATTCTATCAGGATCTTGCACCTTCTGCTTTGCTCACAAATAATGTTATCCACTTCACTGCCAAGCCTTCGTGGGACTGCGTTGAAAGGATTTGGACCTCAGGATTCATTTGCTACTCTGGATCATCCACAGGCTACTGGAGTCGAAACGATCTTTACGCACAATGGGATCTACCACCACCGCCTCAACAACAACTTCCTTTGTGGAACTTGGTCAGGGAACCCATAATTTCTTTGTGTAAAGCAGAATCGTATCGCATTCTCTGGCTGAAAAGACTTCTCTAGTGTTTTCAAAATTCCTGCCTTCGACTGGAACATCTGACTGTTGATAAACGAACAAAGGTTTTCGAAGTTGGTTAATTACGTTTACGTTACAAGAATAATTCTTCCAACCAACGTAAATCGCTTGTTATATATTGTATCATAGGAAGACATTCCTTGCCACCGAAGACATATTGAAGAAATCCTCTGCTGCTTTGACCACTATGTCGTTCTGTAATTTCCATAAGCACGGCCGTTATTCCAACCAGTTCAGTCTCAATAATCAAAAAGCCCTCAAGCGACTGAGCAATTTTTACCAGTTGTGTTCGATTTTGGGATAGACTGGTACCGTTTGGTGAAAACCTTACTAGAATTCGCTCACAAAAAGTGGTACTTACATTTTTGTTACAAACAAGCTGGTATGGGAAACACGTGCTAAACTTAGGTTGAACAGCAACCAACCTTCCATGTGCTGCATTGCATAACAACTTGACACCTGTTCGGATTTTGGTTTTTGATACATGGTAAGAACAACAATATGATCTAGGCTGTGAGATATTTTGCACACGCTGGGTTAACAATAGTGCTCCCGGTGTAAAACTGTGAGGCACAATACCATCCGCACAGTATCCATCTGAACGTGATCCCACTGATGGACATTCTGAGGTGGGTTACATTGGGATTTTTTGGTAGGGAAGTGAATTAGAGTAACTCGTATATCACACACATTAAGTTGTCTGGAGTCCACTGAAAGCTACGTATGCAGTGAGAATGGCAGCCTCACCTTCCGATTTGCGCGGCGGTTGTCACCACATATAATTTACTAACATTCAGAAAAATTTGAAACACTGAGTTCCATTTATTCAGTTCACCAATGAACACAGAAGACATACATCGTGAGTTGTTGACATTCCGTTTTCTCTCTTCACTCACGAACGTAAAAACCAGAATATGTAAGACAGCACAATAGAAACATTCAACGAAAGGGTTTGCATAAAACAAAGACTGTCGTCAGTTCCATGCAGACAATCTGCATGAGTCAACAGTTTAGACACACCCACAGTCAGACGGCGGGTATTCCTGAACACTGCTTCGGAGAAAGCCAGCAGTTTGAGGTTCTGATTCCGTTGACTGGGTGAACAACGTGACCTGTTTCCATGAAGTGCTTTGTGGTGGATGAAGTCGGGTTTCGTCTCAATTGTTCTGTTGCCAACGTCTGCTCCGTCATGGCGTATATCAACCACTTGAGCATATGTTCGAATTTTTTATCGTAGGCACATTGTTGTTCTGCCGATATAGACGTCACGGCAACTGGAAGTGAACTCGTAGCTTACATGTGAGACAGAAAACTGCGGTAGGTCACGAGAACGACACTCATAGTTGCCAGCAGCAATCAAAATTCAGCCGCAGGGAATGTATGATTTAAAGTGGACTTTAATCTTTCAATTACGTAAGTTGTGGTGTGATCGCCTCTGAAAGGTAGGTTCAAAAATACCTGATTTTTGGAACGGTACCCAAGACAGCCTTAGTCAGCCTTCGCCGGCCGTGATCATAGATGAACTTCCCAGTGTAACCGTTCATGAACAGCAACTTCCCCAATTTCGCCTCTTCTCCTTGTAAACAATTATCGGTGCATATCTTTTGGGCTCTATGAAACAGGGTTTGCACCGGGCCTCTTTTGTGAGCAATGGGTGCAAAAGAAAAAAACTGCACACACCAACCACTCCAAATGGATTTGCGGTGCACTGAGCGTTGTAATGGGTCATCCTGCCGCCTAGTAGATGAAATGTCTAGAAAGGATAGGGTGCTTTTCGTTTTCTCCACATCACAAACAGGAGGGTAAAGATGAACGGAATTGAAACGGTTTGAGAATGAGGCAAAACGCCCAGGTGATTGATACACGCCATGACGCAACAGACATTGGTAACAGAAGGATTGAGATGAAACCCGACTTTATCCTCCACGAGGCACATCATGGAAACAGGTCACGTTGTTCACCAGTCAACATTGTACAAATTCTGGTACGGAATCGAAACCCCAATCTTCCGGCTTTCTCCGAAGCAATGTTGATCAACGTTCATGGTCATCTGGCTGTGTGTGTCTGTTAGAAGAACCCATTTTTCCGTCCAAAACCGCCTCCTTCCTCAAAAAGACGATCTTATCCAATCATACTAAGCGGAAATGTGAACATTCGAGAGGTGAACTCCACTAGATTTTTACCTGTCTGGCCTTTATTCCGCCGCGCTCATTGGTGGCTTAGTGACCTTAACTGCATTTTTGATGCCTGTCCTTAGGTCTTCTGATTTGAGAATGTTGGTAGGTTACTATGCATCCTATAACCACCATGCAATTTTTCTCCTTGTTGCACATGTTTCCGGGCCGAACAAAGTTGCTTGTTGCACACGTCTTTTGGTTTGTGTTGGGCGTAATTAAAGGGGACCGCCGCGTATTTTAGGGACCAAGATTGCCGCGTTAATTACATCAAGGAGCAGAACCCGATTTTCTACCGATCGTCTTATTATATCGTGGACGGACCAGCGTACTGCGTTGAGGGTTACAACATTTGGCGACGGAAAAACTCACGATGTCAATAACGTTAGAGTAGATTTAAACTCTCCTTCAACAGGAGCAGAAACCATTCGAACAGACGCAGCTGAAACTGATAGAAATTCTTACGCAGAAGCTGAGTTTTCAGCAACCAATAGTGGGATCAAACAAATCTTTCAAACCTGCAACAGAATCTCCACTCAACTCTATCAGTGAGTTGCACTTTGATCCTGTAATCCGTGCTACGTTCGACTCTTGGTTTAGAAAGTATGAGGACGTTTTTAGGGAGTAACTGGCAGACGCTAACGATGATCGGAAGGTGAGGCTGCTGATCCGTAAACTGGGCACCTGGGAACATGAACGGTACGCCAAATTCATATTGACGGAACTACCCGTACGCTATCACAAATCTTTGGCTACCAGCCATCCTTGTTTAAAATACGCTACCAGTGCCTGGAGCTCGTGAAGTCAGAAGATGATGACTGGATGACGTACGTTAGAACGGTAAATCGGGAGTGCGAACAGTCCAAGCTTCGCACGATGACTGAAGATCAATTCAACTGTCTGGTTTTTGTCTGTGGACTCCAATCAGCAAATGATACAGTTATCAGAACACCGATTTTGGCAAAGATAGAACAATGTCCCGACATCACCCTACACGATATCCCTGCCGAATGCCAACGCCTGGTAAACCTGAAGCAGGAAACCGCTGTGACTGAACGCAGCAATCACCCAAAGGTCCACACGTTGTTTTCACATGTCCCATTCAAGGTTACACCAAAGTCAGAACGCGACATCCAAAGGAAACCTCCAACACCGTGTTCGCAATGGGGTGGAAGGCATTATGTCCGATATTGTCCGTTCGAACAGCACCGATGCACCCACTGCTCCCGTCAAGACCACAAGGAGGACTACTGCAGTTTTAAGAAGCGTCAGCGCAAGCCACACAGGTCCCGCTTACCAAGAGCTCAGGTCGTTCTGGCAGCAAGAAACGACGACCATGTAACGCGCAGAAAGTACGTATCCATCTCCATCAACGGCAGGTCGGTCAGACCGCAGCTCGATATAACATCCGACATTACGTTACTCTCTAACAGAACGTGGCACCTGATTGGTAAACCTACAATGGCCCCAACAACCAAGCTTGCCCGAAACGCTACCGGCGGTCGATTGCCTATCACTTGCGAAGTCCGATGCACCGCAGTCCTTAACGGATCGTCAATCAAGGGTACCTGCTGCGTGACCCGCAATCCTGGCCTCAACCTCCTTGGATTGGATTGGATTGACAAACTGCACCTATTTGACAGACCACTACTCCAAATCTGTAACCGGACTCAAACTCAGCAGAAGCTCACAATGTCTCCATAAGTCAACTCTCAACTCACAAACGCTCTCCAGAAGAGACACTCAGATGCCTTCGCAGAAGAACTAGGCTGCTGCACCAACATAAAGGCAGTTTTATCTCTCCGTCTCGGAGCGAGGCCGGTATTCCGACCCGAGCGTCCAGTACCCTATGCTGCGCTGGCAACTGTCGAGTAAGAACTGGAACGTCTTCAGCAAACTGGAATCTTTGAACCGGTGCGGCTGCCTACCTAGATGACATGACAGTCACGGGCCACAATGCAGAGGATCT
Source organism: Paragonimus westermani (assembly GCA_008508345.1). NCBI lineage: Eukaryota > Metazoa > Platyhelminthes > Trematoda > Plagiorchiida > Troglotrematidae > Paragonimus > Paragonimus westermani. The sequence continues at coordinate 95,458 of QNGE01001599.1, forward strand.
GGAGCAGAAGCTGGACCAAACTCTCACTCGTTTGGGTGAATATGGTCTCCGACTTCGTGGCGACAAATGCAGCTTTGGAATGCCCAGCACCAAGTGTCTTGGATTCATTGTGGACAAAGATGGCCGACGACCTGATCTGGCCAGTGTATAAGCCATACGGAGGATGCCACCTCCAACGAAAATGCCAACTCTACGGTCTTTTCTGGGGCTGGTCAGTCATTACAGTTTCTTTCCTCCAGGAACTCCATCGAATTCAAACACCAACGAACCGTTTGTTCACTAAGGACGCCGCCTAGGAGTGATCAAAAGACTGTCAGCAATCCTTTAATCGTATCAAAACCCTGTTGACCCCAGACCTTCTGCTTACACACTACGGTCCGACGCTACCACTTGTCGTGACTGCAGACGCATCCGACTACGGAATAGGCGCTGTGATATCGCATACGTTCCCGGGTGGAAAAGAAAAGGCAATCGCGCATGCATCAAGGTCGTTTACACTCCCTAAGCGAAATTACAGTCAGATCGAGAAGGAGGCCCTGGCAATAATCGTCGCAGTGTGAAAGTTTCTTAAAATGTTGTACGGACGACATTTCTCTTTGTTATCGGATCATAAACCGTTGCTCGCGGTGTTCGGCTCAAAGAAATGGACCCCAGTTTACACGGTTAATCGCTTGCAAAGATAGGCAACAATGCTTCTTGCCTACGACTTCACGATAAAGAATCGTCCCACAACTAGCTTTGGCCAAGCTGATGCTTTATCCAGACTCATTGGATCACAGGCACCGAACGACAAAGACACAATAATCGCAGCGATCGACATTGAATCCGATGTACACCGCATCTTCAGCGATGCTGTTCGAGCGCTTCCAGTGACGGCGAAAATGATCAAGGAAGTTACCAAAACGGACCCACTTTTGAGGCAAGTAATGACGTTCATCCGTACAAGGTCGCCGCACACAGACCTCAGTGGTGACTCACGGGAATACTTCAATCGTCGAGAGGCCCCTACGACCGTGGACGGTTGCATCATGTTTGCCAACAGAGTAACAGTTCCGGAAGCCTCCCAACGGCAGGTGCTCAAGCAATTCCGCACTGGACACCCAGGGATCAACCGAATGAAGTCGTTGGCGCGCAGTTTTGCCTACTGGCCACAAATGGACAAGCAAATAAAGAAGCACCGCCAAAAATGCACATCATGTTGTCTGGCTGCGTAAAACCCCGTGAAATGTGAATTACACACTTGACCAGCAGCCAAAGACCCTGGCAGAGACTCCACATGGATTTCGCTGGACCCCTCAATGGGCAAACGTATCTGGTCATTGTCGACGCCTACATCACGTGGCCGGAAGTTCATAACTTACGACAGCCGAATACGGACAGCACTATACAGAAGCTATCGAAAATCTTCAGTTGTTTCGGACTGCCAGAGACGGTTGTCACAGACGACGGCTCTCAGTTCACCTCCACCATCTTCGAAAGCTACTGCCAACTGCTAGGCATTCACAAAATGCGAGATCCAGCCTACCATCCTCAGTCGAACGGACAAGCTGAAAGGTTTGTCGACACTTTGAAGCAAGCATTGTTGAAGATCAGAGAAGGTCCCCAAGTCATGTTATACAGACCTTCTTAACCAATTATCGGTCAACCTCAAACCCAAACGTTTCAGATGGCAAGTCGCCGGCAGACTGCACGTTCGATAGAAAACTGAGAACTGCCTTTGACATCATGATCCCGCATTCAAACAGGAGGGGAGGACGCAATGCAGAAATGGAATGACAATACAATCGAAGACATGGAGCTCGCGCACGATACTTCGCGATCGGCGAACCAGTGCTTGTACGCATGTTTCATGGACTGATGAATTGGAAGAGAGGAGTAATCGTCCAGCGGAAAGGTTCCGTCATTTATGCGGTGAAAGTTGGCGAAGCAACCTGCAGTAAAAATACGCTCTCAGTTAGCTACTGTCAAACCCTCTTACCTTCCTGGTCCAGAGGGTATACACCCTGTTGCTCTCAAACGCGGAGTGGATGGCATCCCTCTCCTTTTGCTTAAGATTTATACACTNGTCTTTTGGTTTGTGTTGGGCGTAATTAAAGGGGACCGCCGCGTATTTTAGGGACCAAGATTGCCGCGTTAATTACATCAAGGAGCAGAACCCGATTTTTTACCGATCGTCTTATTATATCGTGGACGGACCAGCGTACTGAATCAAGGGGTACAGCAGTGTCTGACTGTTGACTCGTGCAGATTGTCTGCCCTGGAACTGACTTCAATCGTTGATTTATGTAAACCCATTCGTTGAATATTTCTGTTGTGTTTCTGTCCACATGTCCTATATATTCTGCTTTCTTACTTTCGTGAGTAATGAGAGTAAACGGAATGTTAACAACTCCCGATGTTTGTTTATTGGTGCTATCGGGTAGCATTCAAGACACCCATAACACAGAAACAAAAACTCGTTTTCGCTGTATCTTTTGTTTGCAAATCAGGTAAATGTCAAACTGCCGGCAAAAAGAAAGTTCGATTTGTGTATTAATATCTGCATATCGTCGGAATTCCACCCTCAACCTCACAACACTTAACCATGCTCTGTTCGTCATCTGTCAACAATTAGTCAGGTCCGTTATACCAAATTATGGCCTCGTTTAGCAGCTGAACGTCAAGCTGGATATGTGCACCCATGTTAATGCACTGTTTTCTGACGATCGGCACAAGATCGAAGTACGATGTTTTGTAGTGAGACGCTTATTCATCTACTCCTTCCTCTGATCTGACGAATACATTCGTTTGCCTTCACATCAAACATGCTTGCTGCTTCTGTGATAGTCACCGTGTCACAGTGTTGTTCGGTTTGGTGAACACGAATGGTCAGTACGTCGTACACTTGTAGGTGGACTCACCTATATAGGCAGTACATGTTGAATTGGGTGCTGTCGTGATTCCGAATGGTCACCAGAAAGGCTCCACAGTTTTGTGCGTGCTCGAAGTGAATTATGTGGGAAGAGTGACTCTTGGTCGGCAGTGACCCCCGCCCCTAAATAATGGTACATCTAATTGTGCACATGGTGTCTACCGGATAGTTTATTTTTGAGCCAGAGTCATGAGCACGTTTGTGCCGAAATTGTGGTGGTTTCAGTGGATCTTGACGGTGGACCAGCCAGCGTTTTATTTCCGCACATTTTCTCATCACTACACGGACTTCGTGAGGTTGTCTGACAATGAGCAGACCTACAGAACAATTCATATTTTGACACACACGATCATGAGGGATTTTGATGTTATGTGGCATTCTGTTGTCGAACGCATTCTCTACCCATGGTAGTCGGGTGATAACACAAGGCAAGATGGGATATGACATTCAGCAAGCCAAATTGCTCGCTTATGTTGGGCTGAGACACCTTGGCTTGCCAAACCGCATAGTTTGGATCTAATCACTGTTCCCGCTCAATACAGCTGCTATCAATAAACACAACTTTACTCGATGCATTTACGCTAGTAAGTCGAAATTTAGAACCTGGGTCCTTTCCCAACATCCCGTCAAAGTTCTCACGTGTTACTTGTTTTTGCTAGCGCTGCGCCCCTTTATTCAGTGGGGTATTTCAGAATCTACTCAGTAAAAAAGCATAGCTTGATTTCAGGCAGTGACGGCCTTCGTTTGAGGCACCGAATCTAAATTCCAAACAGATCTTGCACAGTTTGTTCGCCAATAGAATAGGTCTAATTGGAAGGTACGATTTTCGATAAAAACTCCCCGTGTAATATATCTTCCTCCAGGAGAATGCATAGAATTCTGTTGCTAGTCCACTACTTATGGTTTATGCATGACAAGTGCTAGTGGATTACGTCCAAAAAGGGGTACACAGCCCTCATTATCTGTTTTGGCATCCGACTGGAGATCTGTCAAACGATGGTCACTGGCTGTGTATATTTATGTAACCAAAGTGAGTGAGGCTTGAACCATGTTTTCGTGGCGACATTTAGAATATAAACGGAGAAGGCAAGAAACGGACGCCGCATTAATTTGATCAAAGGAATCTTAGCTATGACTACGTTTCAAAAACAGCGTAAACTCAAAATTACCCCAAACCATATCAGGGTAAATCCCGAGATGGCAACCTATTTGCTAGCGTTTTCGGTACTAGGTGTGGCAACACATACCGGTGTGGAGTCCGACTAAACCTGTGTCTCGTAATAAAGGCGTAATTCTCGACTTGAAGAAAACAGAAATGTTTGACGAGTCGACCTTGTCTATCGTCAGCAGCAACTGATTCGGAATCGGCTAGTCGTTCAATCTGAAGTCCCACATCGTCATGACTTTTGCACTCGCCTTATTTTGGCTCGAAAAGATAAAGCCAAGTGAACGTTGCAACAGTTTCGGCCTCACACAATTGGGGAAGGTAAACTGTTGAAGAATTTCCTCATTGTTTAATACGGGTAATTCCGGAGAGATGCAAAAAAATCTTGTCGGGTTGGTGGGAAAGTAGAAAAGCATCTATCTTCGCGGAGGAATGTACGGACCACACGACAAGACAACGTTATTTGCCCTGTCAGTAATATCCTTCGTCTTTTTACGAGCTATGTGTTTCTGGGAGCATGACTAATCAGATAGTAGCACTGACTCTTGCCTCGGAGAATATCTGCGGGAGCCTCGTTAATACCAAATCTACGGGTGAAATCGAGCATGCACGGCAAATGTCTCGAAATGTCTGTTGGAGGGTGTCCTTCAGATGTACTAAAATCCTTGTGACCTTGATTACTACAAATTGGCAACACAAACTCATGGCTGAAGTGGGGTCAGGTGGTTGGCGTTATTTTTGGACAAACGCATATTTCGAATCAAAACAACAAAACATTTCAGAATTTGAAGGGTAGTAACCACATTTACGATTAGCAATCTGTCAATGGTTTTGCCATCATGAACGTACTATATATTTTTGCAGCGTTCTTCCAGCACCTGTTCCATCGAAAGGTCGCCATTCAATGGGTGCTCTCTACAAGCCGTCTTTTTAAGCAATTCAATGATTCAGCGATTGGTACAGGGGTTCGAAGCAGAGACCCAAGGCTCCTGGATCCAGTTGGCTTTTCTCGCTCAGCACCAGGCGGGCGTCTGTTGATTTGAAAAGCAACAAATGAAAGCAGGGCGCAACACTGCTTTTGAAGACTACGGTAACACTAAAGAACAGAGTATGATCATTCACATATCAAATTTTTAGGTAATTGACATTTAATCAAATAGGTAAAAACAATCCCTAGGAGCGCTGTTGACGCTCTCAGAAGGAAGGCTGTTTCAGAGGTTGATAGACCTATGCGAAAGGGGCTGCTCACAAAGAAAGGTCAGCGAACGAAGCTCCAAAGACTTTCTGTTGTGGCCTGGTCCACTGACATCATTTGGCACAGGGAAGAGTTGTTTCACGCAGACTGCTCTAAAGGAAAAGTGCGTGAGACTTAAAACGCCGTAGAATCGTCAAAGTCCAAGTGAATGCAAGTCAGGAATTTCAAGTAGATACTCGTACGCGACTGGCTTGGTAACCGCGTACTGGACACGTTCAGAAGCTAATATGCCTTTCTTCATGCCCGTATACATGAACTGACTAGCATTCTCGAGAAGCGGTCTTATATAGACTCTGTAAAGTGTTTGAAACGCTTCCTTGTCTATACGGGCTAAAGTGCACCTGATCACCTCAAGAGCGCACAATGCCTTTATTGCTGCCACCACATGGTGATACGCGAAGGATAAGTTGAACGACAGTCGGATGCCCAGATCCCTCTTCACGTTGAGTCTCACGATGCCTACCGCGCTGAGCTCAATGGGTCACTCAGAGGAGACCCCGGGAACCAATCCGTGATACATGGTGCACAAAGTGCAACAGATGTCGCGGAAGTAGACCTACGAACGAACCTAGGCATTTGGCCGTCGTTCAGCTTGTCTTTCTCTTATCATCACCAGCTGGCTGCCAAAAGGGTTTTTATGACACTTGGGATGATAAACGAGCGTTCCTCCCCATAGATCGAAACGACTTTCATACGCTTCACGGAGGCTACATAGGACCACTGCTCGATTATGCCAATCAAGTCGTCTACACCGGTTTGAATGAAGACATGCTCGCCATTGAAGGTGTCCAGTGAGTGACCGATATAAGTTGAAGAGGTCACAAAAAAAGTTCTATAAGCTTCGACCTCGGGCCTTCCTAAGAACAGTTCTTCTCTTACAGAGTTATCGAATACTGGGACGACCTATCACCGGAGATTGTTTGCTGCTTTTCTAAGGACCGTCTTAAAGTGTCATTGAATTCTCACCTACTNTATAAGCTTCGACCTCGGGCCTTCCTAAGAACAGTTCTTCTCTTACAGAGTTATCGAATACTGGGACGACCTATCACCGGAGATTGTTTGCTGCTTTTCTAAGGACCGTCTTAAAGTGTCATTGAATTCTCACCTACTTACTGAACCGTTATGTAAGTAATTTATCCTGTTCTGCTAAATTACTATGTTAATCTGTTCTTGGTACTTTCTGTAACCCCCAAGAGCGGTGTTTCACCCGGTTTTCAATGACTGCCTTTCAGGTCAACAGAAAACCGCAGGGCATAGAATGAATGAACTGACTGAATCCGAGTAGATTTGGCCCCCAGCCTTGAACCCGTGTAGGAATTGTTAAAATCGCTGAAATTGTCGGCAAGAACTGCCAACTTGTCGACTGAACTCTCATCGTCCATGACAGCCAAAATATGCGGTACCGTAGGTAACAACCTTTCCGACCACAACTGCTTCAAAATGACGTCACGAAGCCTCCGTGGGCCCCAAAGGATCATCATATGACGTAACCATTGGTGTAGGGACCGGTCACTTAGCCCGACTGAACTGAACGAGTTGTGTAACCGCCTAATCTCTGAGTTCCCAGTCCGTTTCAAGGTGGTGTCCTTTAAAACAATATAGGGGAAGTCGCATGAGACCAATTCCAATAGATCTCCCAATTCCGCTGCGACTTCAAAAGGAAGGGATTGCACTAAGTATGGAAATCTTGTTTTCTCTGATGTTACCCCTCTGGTGGTAAAGACGGCCTCAATCTGTTGGAACCACAGCCGAAGGTTTAAGGCGCTGTATTCTGACAATTTTGAAGCAACACAATGTTCGCTTTTGATGTCATTGTCCACAATGTCGTCGAACATTGCAAATAACAATGCGGTGAATAAAGTACTGTTCGAAAAAGACTAGTCACGCTTATCAGCTTTGTAGTGATCTAATCAATCAAGTGATAACGAATAACCAATATATGGCAACACTAAAAGAAGCTGTAACGGGTGTGTACAAACGCTGAGCGTATAGGTAAGAGAAAAACGTTTCCAGAAATTGGGACTGACTCATTGACAATTTAAAATCCGTGGAATCGGATAGGTCACCGCCCGAGAGAAAGACAGCGCTAAGAGGTAGGTCCGGACGACGACTGGTAGATAATCCCACACACGACGTGGACTGACGAACGTTCGGCGTCAAAATGTCAACAAACACGGAGAGCTAGAGAAAGTCTCACCGTGCGACGAATAAACCAGCCCAAACTTCCATGCGAACGACGAAGACAGAGATGGCGCGTGGTAGCTCCCGTTCTTATTGGTCAAGACAACCAACTTCAAAAAAGTGAGGGTGCTAATGATTTCAAACAAGTGTACGAGTGATGTCAGCGAAACGGCATGCACAACAATATACAAAAGAGTTGCAACATATAACTATGAACTGTGGATACCACAAACCACTGAACTTGTGAACTGTAGGAACCACTGACAAGACGGAAAGAGCAGACTCCGAATAGGGAGTGTACAAAATGTAGAACATATCACGAAAGTAGACCTCAGAAAAGACCTAGGGATCTGGCTGTCGCCTGGTTTGTCTTTTTATCATCACCAGCTGGCCGCCAAAAGGGGCTTTATGACTGTTGGGATGATCACAATAACCTTCCCCCACATCGACCAGAACACCTTTCACACGCTTTCAGCGGTTTTAGCGATTGATACACGGGTTCCCGGATCCAGTCGGTTTTCCTTGCTTAGTGTCAGCGGGCTTCTGTTGATCTGAAAGGCGATCATTGAAAATGGCGTAGCACCGCTCTTGGGGATTACAGTGAATACCAAGAACAGAGAAAGATTATTCGCATAATGCAAGTTTGGATAAATGAGAATCAAGCATAGCTTTAAAACAAACCCTAGAAACGCTGCTGACGACCTCGGAAGGAAGGCTGTTCCAATAGTTAACCATGTAAGAAAAGAACTGCGTAGGATTATTGCACATGGTCCTGAGTGGTTCTTAGGACATCACAAAATCCACAGTACGGTTTTTCTGAGCGTCCAATGCGTTTATACAGGGATCTCGCGTATTGTTCGAGACGGTTCGAAGTGGACTATGTCACTGATTGCTGTCTGTAACATTTCGTAAGGGCGGGCTTATTACGAAAGCGTTTCTCATTTTCATAAAAGTTACGAACTCTTAAGAATGTACCAGGGTATAGCCCGTAGTTTGAGCAGTATGAAAGAAGCCTTAGATTGTCGGAGGTCGTACACACTCAGTTATTACCCGTTACAGTGTACCTGACGTTGTGTGCCCTATATATTTTACTACGACCATGTGCCCTGACCATGTAACTGTAGCCCACCAGAGCGTTTGTCGGTTGGAAACACGATGAAAGAATGGCAGTGAGGAGAAAACAAACCAAACGCTCGATAGTTATATCATGTACTGTAATCTGTTAGATGTTCCGGCCAGTGTACAGATCGCCCTCTGCGTGTAGTACGTTGTTCAGGGGAACAAGGGGGCTGAGCTGTAGGGGAGTGTAATACTGTTGGGGATGGAGTGGGCTTGCTCTCAGTCAACGTCGGTTCAGGTGGATCAACATCCTGTTTTGTGTAAGTTGGTTTCAGCCGATCAACGGATACCGTTTAACCACTTTGAAGGGGCCGAAATATCGTGGATGTAACGGTTTCTTGGTGGCGTCTTGGCGCATAAACACAAATTTGCATGTGAACAAATCTGGAGATTTTTGTTCTCGGCGCCAATGTTTACGGGTCGGTGTGAAACGAAGGCTGGACATGTGCTGTCGTAAACGTGAAATGTAGTCCGTGCCTGGGTCTGGATGAGTCGAGGGTTGAATCAGTTCTCCTGGGAGATGCAAGTTGGTACCGTAAACTAACTCAGAAGTAGTACAGCCAACGTCCTCTTTAACGGTAGACCGGATTCCGAGGAGAATGAGTGGTAGACGTTCACTCCACTTCGTTGCGTCGGACTGAGCGGTTATCGAGGCTTTCAGTTGTCGGTGAAAACGCTCGACTAAACCGTTAGCACAAGGGTGGTATGCTGTCGTTTTGATGTGCGAGCAACCCAGTAACTGCGTGAAATTGCGAAAAAGAGAAGACTGGAACTGGGTGCCTCGATCCGTAGTGATTGTAGATGGCACACCAAAATTAGCGATCCAGTGTTCTAAGAAAGTTTTAGCGACTGTCTCTGCTGAAATATCTCTGATGGGCACAGCTAAAGGCCAACGGGTAAAACGGTCGATTGCAGTCAGTATATGCGTACAATCGTTGGAGGGTGGTAGTGGGCCAACGATGTCAAGATGCACATGGGAAAAACGGGCGTCCGGTTGGGAGAATGTGCCTGGTGTGGTAACCGTATGCTTGTGCACTTTACTCCTTTGGCACTCTAGACATTGTTGTGACCAAAGGCGAACGTCTTTGTTCATAGAGGGCCAAACAAAGCGTTGTGCAATCAATTTCAGTGTGCCGCGTTTTCCGGGATGAGATAAACGGTGGAAATGATTGAAAACAGTGCGTCGGTAAGAAAGTGGAACGAAAGGTCTGGGTGTACCCGTTGAAGTATCACACAAAATGTCGCCAGCTTGCGTCGGTAAAGGGATGGTAGACAATTTCAAGGACTTACAGATGGAAACGTCCTTCATGTCCTCACTGCACTGCTGGGCTGTGGCCATTTGAGACAAATCGAAGGAAGGAGGTGATTGGACTGAGTTGACATCAGGTCGTGATAATGTATCAGCTACGATATTGGCGTCACCACGTAGGTGTCGGATGTCCGTGGTGAATTGGGAGATGTAGTCCAAATGTCTGATTTCGCGCGGAGAGTACCGATCAGGTTTAGCATGAAAAGCAAATGTTAAAGGCTTGTGATCGGTTTGCACAACAAAATGTCGACCTTCCAAAAGATGCCGAAAATAACGGATCGCCAAATAAATGGCCAGCAATTCACGTCCAAATGTGCTGTACTTAGTCTGTGCTGGTTGCAACTTTTGCGAGAAAAAGGCCAGGGGTTGCTGTTCACCATTCACAGACTGTTCCAGGACCGCGCCGACGGCAGCGTTTGATGCATCTGTGGTGAGAATGAGACGAGCATTTGGATCGCAAGTGATGAAGCACAGTTTTGTGGCATGACATAAGGCTTCCTTTGCTGTCGAGAAAGCTGCTTTGGCTTCAGGTGACAATTCAACTGACTTGCGTTTAGAGTCAACTAGGTCAGTTAGAGGTTTTACAATGTCCGCGCAATGGGGAATGAAACGTCGATAGTAGTTGAGTATGCCGAGAAATCGTCGGAGTTGTATCATCGTAGTGGGAGTCGGAAAAGTCGAAATAGACTCAACTCTATCTGGCAGAGGTGTGATGCCGGTTTGGTCTATGCGATGTCCCAGGAAATCCAATGAGTTAACTCCGAAGGCACACTTGTCGATGTTGATTTTAATATCATATTGCGCGAAACGTTCAAAAACAGCACGAAGGTGAGAAAGGTGTTCCTCGTTTGAGCGGCTAGCGATCAAAACATCATCGATGTAGACGTACGCAAAAGGGAGTCCGCGTAATACTTCGTCCATGAATCGTTGAAATGTTTGAGCCGCATTACGGAGCCCGAAGGGCATCCTTGTGAATTCAAAAAGTCCGAAAGGTGTTGTAACGGCTGTCTTTGAAATATCTTCCTCCGCGACCGGGATGTGATAATAGGCGCGTACAAGGTCTAATTTAGAGAAGATGGTAGCGCCAGCGAGTCCTAACGAAAAGTCGTGTATATGGGGTATAGGGTACCTGTCCGGGATTGTGCAGTTGTTGAGAGCACGGTAATCACCGCAAGGTCGCCAATCACCCGGAGACTTTTTAGGTACCATGTGTAGCGGTGTTGCCCAAGAGCTGTTCGAAGGTCGAATTATGCCCAACTGAAGCATATGTTCGAATTCAGCTTTGGCTATTTTGAGTTTATCTGGATGTAAACGGCGTGGACGGGCGAAAACCGGAGGACCGCGTGTTGTAATGTGATGTTCCACACTGTGCTTAACCGTCTCGGTATGTGAGCACGGCCGAGTTAACGAAGGAAAATCCTTCAACAGTGCTGCAAAAGACGGTGTTGGTGGAAGAGCGGGTCGGATGCCGATTGACGCTATCGTCGATTGAACACCATTTACTGTGCAGGCGGTAGTGTTGTCAATTAGCTTACGCCTCTTGACATCAACGGAAAGGTTAAAGTGTGCCAGGAAGTCGGCACCGATGAGTGGCGTTTGGACGTCGGCAAGCAGGAATATCCAACGGAAACATCGCCGGAGACCAAGATCGACAGTGAGTGAGCGTTCCCCGAAAGTTTTGATGCGACTTTGATTCGCGGCCTGTAAGGTGTACTGGCCTGACTGAAGTCGATCACTTGGTTGCGGAGGAATGACGCTGAGCTCGGCTCCGGTATCGATAAGAAACCGCAAGCCGGTCGACCGGTCCCTGATGAAAAATAGGCGACTAGTACCTGCTTGGCCAGCAACAGTCGTCGCCGTTACTGGCTGGCCTGCCGGTTTGACGGTGACGCGTGGCGAGTTCGGAATGTGCACGGCGGGGTGCACTTCTTTGCTTTGTCCCGAAAGTTTTGGTGGTACCAGCACCACCTTGGTCGAGTGCGAGAGTTAGATCGTGTACGGCTTTTGGGTGGTTGCTTCTTCAGTTCGTTAATCTGCATAGCCATATTGTCCATACGGTGGCACATTTTCTCTATCAAAAGTTTCAGGCTATCATCAGTTGTCGGGACTGAAGGGGGTGACTTGGGAACGGTTATGGTCGTGGTGCACACTGGCTGTGAAGGGAAAGTCTCTGCTACTTTGTCCGCAAGGGCTGCTAATTTGTCGAGTGAGCTCTCTTCATCCATGGCAGCCAAAATGTGTTGTACCGCGGATGGCAGTTTTTCGGCCCATAACTGTTTTAAAATGGCATCGTCAAGCTTTCGCGAGCCCAAAAGACCTCTCATATAACGCAACAGTTGAGATGGAGACCGATCACCCAACTCGACCGAATTGAACAAATCATGTAGGAGTTTTGCTTCTGACTTCCCAGTGCGTTTTATGATGGCGTCTTTTAAAATAGTATAGGGGAAATCAGCTGGGATTGATTCCAACAGGTCTTCCACTTCAGCTGCGACATCAAAAGGGAGTGATTGTACAACGTATGGAAATCTTATTTTCTGTGATGTTATAAGCTTCGACCTCGGGCCTTCCTAAGAACAGTTCTTCTCTTACAGAGTTATCGAATACTGGGACGACCTATCACCGGAGATTGTTTGCTGCTTTTCTAAGGACCGTCTTAAAGTGTCATTGAATTCTCACCTACTTACTGAACCGTTATGTAAGTAATTTATCCTGTTCTGCTAAATTACTATGTTAATCTGTTCTTGGTACTTTCTGTAACCCCCAAGAGCGGTGTTTCACCCGGTTTTCAATGACTGCCTTTCAGGTCAACAGAAAACCGCAGGGCATAGAATGAATGAACTGACTGAATCCGAGTAGATTTGGCCCCCAGCCTTGAACCCGTGTACGAATCGCTGAATCACTGAATTTGTCTTCCAGTCACTTCGCCCTCGGACCTCTACTAAACAGCACTTTTTTTCTTATGGGGTTATTAAACTTTGGAACAGCCTTCATTCTGAGGTCGCCTCAAAGTGCTGCTTAGTTCTCACTCACTCAATTTCATTATGCGGTACACTTTGTAAACAACCCTTACCTGATACTTACTGTGGTCCCGAAGAGCGGTGCTACACCCTACTTTCAGTGACTGCTTTTCAGTCCACGGTTGTCCGCTAGATACCGAGCAAGAAAGGCCGAGTGGATCCAGGAACATTGGGCCTCTGCTTCAAACCCGTGTATTGATCGCTGGATCGCTTTACGAACTTACACAAGAAACTGATTGGTATTAGTGAGCATTCATTGGGCTTGTGGCCGCGTGAACGCGCGAAGATTTATTTGAATCTCATGTCGATCCACATCTCACTAACGGCTCAGGATATGTGCATTATGGCAGCAGAGTCGTGTTATTTTTGTCATGTTTATCATAACCCATTGGCAACTTGCTTAAATCAAATCAGTGACCACGAATCCAGGTCTAGGGAGCTACCAAGTATATGTCAGAGGCATTTGCACTGGGACGAACACGTTGGAACGTATTTTCAGCATACAGTCTATAGGAGCTTCTTTAGGTGGAAGTCTGTTTGGGACCGCGGGTTACAGTGTGGCGCGGTAAGGGGACGAGGACTCTAGCTGCACTTTTCAAGTTGGTCCTTCCCTGCAAGACCTAAAGAGCGCCCTTTTAATTGTGCCCACGAAACGCTGGACTTGACATTTTGATTACGAGCGGTATGAGGATGCGTGTGGATGTCGGATACTGTTTTGGGTGTAGAACTCCGGACGACCACGTTGGCTTAAAAACTGAAGTAGGGAGCTGATGGTGGGTGAGGTTGTGACGTCCACCGGCAGGGAGATCTCTGACCGTACAGTTGCACCATGCCTTCGGGTGGCTTAACAAAGCAATTCCAGCGATTAATATACAGGTTCGAGACTGGAGGTCCTAGTCACCCGGTTCCGGTACGTTTATCTGCTCCAGTATCCAGCAGACGTCTGTTGAACTCAAAGTTAGTAGTTGAAAACACGATGTGGCACAAGTTCTAGAAAGAGGGCAACGTTTTAAACGATTCCTAGGGCAGCAGCCAACTGCTTCAGAAGGATAGTCGTCCCAGTGATTGATTGCTCTGTCAAAAAGAACTGCCGTCTAGAGTAAAGCTTCTTGTCATGACCGCTGTCGGTCATTAAGAACTGCTGGACAAATGCTAATAAAGGAGTACGTGAAAATTAACTCACCACAGAGTCTTCAAAATTCAGGCTGATGCAGATGATAACTTTCGAGCCACGTCTCACAGGCCACATGCCGCAGGTCGGTGACCAGCGGGGTAGCCGCCCGCTGAACATGCTGAACAACGAGTATGCTCTTCGGACCATTGTACACGACTTGATTTGCGTATTCAAGCAACGATCTTATTGTAAACCTCGTAATATGTTTGAAACGCTTTTTTGCCTAGACGAGGATAGGTCCGTTGTACCATTCCAAGATTTGTGATTCCCTTTTTGGTGGTCATCTGGTGATGATGTACAAAACACAGATTGTACGACGTCTAGATACCTATATCTTTCGTCAGGACGATTTGCGTAATGCTAAGTGCCGTGTAGAGCTCGAAGGAATCGCCAGAATCTCCACAGGGTGACGTGTTTGCACACTTGCTGTCACTTGAGGCGAGACTCCAATCGTCTGACCAGCGCCTAATCGTGTCAAGATAAGTCTGCAGTGCACTGGGATCATTAGCATTTTAGATAATTACATCCTCAGCATTGAGAAGTGCGTTTCTGGGACTATCGCGCGGGAATTCGTTGATATAAAAAAACAAAAACCGAGCTCAAGCCGTTAAGGAAATCGCACAGAAATGACGGAGGGAGATGAAGGTTCTGAACCAGTTTTAACTCCAAAAAGGAAGTGAGCTTGCAGCTTATGTCTGAGTTACGGTCGATTGTTTTAGCGATGTTGAAGAAAGTAGATTCCGAAAGGAGACCGTCGCTCTTGGCCCCCGTCACGCTATCCATAAAGGCAAACATATTTGTCACGCATGTTGAATTGAGGTGGAGGCCGTGCTGCGTGGAACAAAAAGGGTTGTTACCTAGGTGGTGTTTAAAGGTGGCGCGTCTCGGCAAGTTCTCCATTGTCTTGCATGGAGTGCTGGTAAGGTTGATTAGACGGTGGCTAGCGGGGACTTTCCATGACCTGCCTTAAGGATTGGCGTGACTGTCGCTTTCCACACACTAGGGAAAATGTCCCTCTAAGTGGTCTTTTTAAACAACTCGTGGGGTTCTACCAGACTAACTGCCGCTTCTTTGAGGATCCTGAGGTGGACCTTGTCTGGATCCATCGTACTTTGAGCAAATGTTTTCAACATCTGGTATGGGCAACAACATGGTCCTAGTCCCCGTGTTCGCTTCAAAATGCTCGACAGTCTGTATTAGTGCGACAACATCTGCCACCGATTTTAAGATTTGGTTGTCCATGACTGAGGTAAACATGGTGGTCTATGTGACGCTCTCTTATGTCCGGTACTCGAGGTGTAGAGACTGAGGTGGGTACATCTGCAAGTTTTCCATCACTGTCAGTGTGTTGGGCCCCGACGGCAAACATACCACCCAGCCGCCCCTGGTTTGAAGAAAGATGAACAGGTAGGGCATTAAAATCCCCGGCTGGTAACATGAAGTTATCTTTTAGCGTGACTCACGAGATCGTCGTGGATTGCATTCTTATTATCATCCAAACAACTGTCTGCTGGATTTAGCGCCCATAAATCAAATCTCCAACGCTTTTCTAATTTCGTTAACGGACTTCAGCTGGTATACTGAGTGTGACAGCGTGCAGCTAACTGCTCAGTTGGATCCAGTCCAGCCTGGCTGGAGTCCTCGTGATCACTCAAACCACTGATTGGACGCGCTATCCGATGTGGCGATGTGTGGTAGTCGATGGTGTACCTGCATCCATACCATTTTAAGTTCTTCCGCCATTTCAGTGACGTTTTTCAGAACATTCTACATCACTGTTGAGGTGAGCGGCGACGCGAGCCACAATACCTTCCGGTCAGGCTGATGGTTGTTGATGAGTCGAGTAAACATTGCTCTGTTATGGAACTCAATGTGGCTCCCAGTCAAGCTCTATCACGAAATTCAGCTATGGCTTCACAGGAAACCGTGACAGAGAGGTACTTGGATCGATGGCTATGTGGAAGATGAATTCGAGTGAACAGTGACGCCGAAATCGCCAAATTTTGCCTTCGAGATAGCAGTCATCGAATTCCAGAGTTGAGTGTACTTTCCAAAAATGTTTACAAGTTTCTGAGCACAAAGACTAAAAGCGACACCGTTTATCGGTCGCTTTGGTTTCAAAAAACCACTATCATCCAAAGATACATGGGGGACTAAAAATTACCTGTCAGAAGGAAACGAGAGAACGGTAAAAAAAAACAAGTAATACCACTGTCGAGAGGAAAATGGCTTCTGATGTCAGAAGTCATCAGGGGAGACTGTCTGGGCTCGACAGCACCCCGTCCGGTGCATCAGGCACAATTGAGAAGCTTAACACATTGTACCTGTAATGGAACTCCTAACCATCATAACTTGAGTGCCCACTAACAAATAACGATATCCCATTGCTAGCCAATGAAAAGGTCACGTCGACGGTGTAGATCTTTATTGTTGGGATTGATGTACAACCTTAACGCAGTGGCGGTCATTTGGACTGTGTCTTGTCATGTTCATTTGTGTTGTTCTCTGTTTCGATCCGAGTCCAACCGCGTCATGCGTGCCTGTGTACCGACCGCACCGAACCACATTCACTTAGAACGTTCTAATTGACTGAGTGTGTGGATGGCGACTGCCCGCGTGTGTTTGCGTTTGGATGTGGAAGAGGGCTTTCGGGCTGGTGAATGTGCGGGTGCGTATGTGCAGGTTGGGACAGTGTGCGTCACTTAGGCTTGTCACTTGTTGGACGGCGTGAGATGATGAGACGACGGCTACATACCTCAGAGGAACAGTAAACATTAGTTTTACTTCTTCTGGTCTCACTTGGATGATGTCTACAAAAATCTCATTTTGATGCATTCATGAAATGGTCTCATGAGTCCGTAGAACAGATCTCCCTGTATTTCCGGATGAATCCGGCCGAGCTCCATCCAGATTATTTGGTTGGTCTTTGCAAGTAAACTTTGTTACCCACTGACAGTTCTGACGGTCCTACGGGCGACCGTAATATTTATGTTGGTTGGCTGGTTGCGTATGCTGCCGTTGACTGCTATTTCGGGGTGTGTCTGTGGTTATCAGTCTGTTGACGTTTCTGTGTTATCGGAAACAGAAGTCTTATGAGGCCAGTTTCCCAAAACGTCACAAGGTAGTGAGCGCAGACTATCTACCTCATACTTTTTCAAACATAAGAGCCGATCTTCAGTCAAGGAGTTGGCAGCTTTATCCTGGAAAATAAATCGGGGTATTCGTTCCAAATGATGAGGGTTTGACAAATATCCCCATATTCAGAGGAAGCTCACGCACTTCACATGTAAACTGCCGACGAATTAACTTGATTCCCACTTCGTCTAAGTTGATTATAGTCATCCCTCTTTGTGGACAAACAGCACATCTGTGAACAACAAGCTGGGTTTCGCTCTGGTAATAGTCGCACCGATGGCATCGTCAAACTCTACCAGATACCTAAACTCCACCATTCTTGTACAAGGCCAACAGTACCTTGAGAAATGTACCAGCAGAATGTCTGTTGAGGTCACAAGTCTTGTTGCTAAGGCTTGGTTGGCGTTTGCCATCTTGCACCATCTATGTCGTCGGCTTGGTCTCAGTCTTTCTGTGAAAAGCCGAGTGTACAATGCCACCACCAAACCAGTCCTGCTGTACGACTCCGAAATCTGATCGATTTGCGCGGAGGATGTCCATAGAGTATCCGTTTTCGAGCATCGGTGCCTCCGAAGCATTGACAGCGTGTGATGCGAACACCGTGTCAGTAATGACGAAGTTCGCCGACGTGTCTTCTGAACGACTAGACTCTGTCGACTCCTGAGCATTTTGAGCACGTCTCACAAGCTGCATTGGCTTGACCGCATTTTCCGAATGCCAGCTGCTCATCTGTCACACGATGTTTTGTTTGTGAGTGGTGGATTGGGCTGGATAGGGCACCCTGGTGGTCAGCGCCTGAATTGGGTTCGGGGTATGAAGGCACTCATTCTGTCGCTTGCTTTGGTAGGGCTTTCCCGGCCTCGTGACTGGAGTCTGAGGGGCAATGAGCAGCTTTGGTTGAGGACGCTGTCTGATATGGCGACGAATAGGTGTAAATGGTGCTGGTGTTACACTTTTGTGTGTGCATCGTTGTAGCATTTTCCTCATCTGCCCACATTTTGTTTTCTCTTTTTCAACTTGTACAGCATTTTTGTTTGTTATACTGTTGCACGGCTGTCACCTCTTGTGGCAGGTTCACGTTTCATGCATATATGTGCTTGTTTAATTGTATGTACGTGCCTGTTCAGACGGCACTGGGGCTCGGTCTGCCGCTCACCTCAGCAGTGAGGGCATGGCGGTTAAGAGGTGACGTAGTTGCGAAATATCAAATCCCTGTCTGTTCCGTTGAGGAGAGTGACCAGTTGTTCTCTGCAAAGCAGTGATGCTTGTGATCGCTCATTTCATCGTCTGTCAATCCATTTTGCTTTTATTCACTAGGGTTCTTGTTCTGCTTATTTTTTTCGTCCACTTTTATCTTCCAGTAAAGTTTCCCCTCAAGAAATTCTACGTCGTTGTTGGGATGGGCGGTGGCCCAAGGCACAGTACATTTTAGTCAGGCTTTCAGCCCTGAGGAATGAATTTTTGAACGCTTTGATGCAAGTGCCCATTCAGGAAAGGTGAACGGGCGGTCGTGTTCTTTCTGAGGGTTGGTCCGTCACAGTGAGACTGGACCTTGACGTAGTGCGACGGCCTGCGCATCTCGATGACCTTTTGGGCTAAACTGGACAGAGTTACTCATACCAGGCAGGCCGACAGGTAGAGGTCTGACAAACCACAGTCTCCTGGTCCTCCAGGTTGGGGATTGGAAGATGGTTGGCATCTCTTCCTGAAAAACGTACCATTTCTGGTACACCGCAGTTCCGATTATTTGTATCGTTTGCGATATCGTTGCGTTTTCATTCGTGGTCGAGGTACTGCTCGCTGTCTTCCTGTCCGTTCTTGCCTTCCTCTCTCAGGGGTCGTAACACAGTTGTACTCTTGAACTTCAGAGGAGCGTTTGGTTCAGATGGCAGAGCTGCAGTTTGGAACTGTTTATTGAGAAAGGGTGTGCCTGAAAGCAGTATACTGCCAGACCTTAGAGAAGATTAGGGTTCAATGCAGCATAACACCGACCTTTAACTTTTTAGTTGGGGTGCAACAAGATGGTCCAGCCCCCCTTTCTTATTCAACTTCGTAGTAGACAAGATCTTTGAAAGCGACCTGACAGGCTGCGAATATGATGGTGCGCGACTTCAAGACATAGAGTATGCGGACGGCATCGCCCTAATCTGCAAAGGATCACAGAGAGCCTGGAAAACTTTAGCCAGATTGGAGGCTTCAGTTCGTTAGTTTGGAATGCCCTTTGCACCTGCCAAGTGCAACCTCCTGTTACAAGGTTGAAAAAGCACTGCCTCTACCTTCACTTTTGATGACGGGTTATTGGAGGTAGTCGAGATGCTCATGTACCTTGAGAAATGTACCAGCAGAATGTCTGTTGGGGTCACAAGTCTTATTGCTAAGGCTTGGTTGGCGTTTGCCATCTTGCACCATCTATGTCGTCGGCTTGGTCTCAATCTTTCTGTGAAAAGCCGAGTGTACAATGCCACCACCAAACCAGTCCTGCTGTACGACTCCGAAATCTGATCGATTTGCGCGGAGGATGTCCATAGAGTATCCGTTTTCGAGCATCGGTGCCTCCGAAGCATTGACAGCGTGTGATGCGAACACCGTGTCAGTAATGACGAAGTTCGCCGACGTGTCTTCTGAACGACTAGACTCTGTCGACTCCTGAGCATTTTGAGCACGTCTCACAAGCTGCATTGGCTTGACCGCATTTTCCGAATGCCAGCTGCTCATCTGTCACACGATGTTTTGTTTGTGAGTGGTGGATTGGGCTGGATAGGGCACCCTGGTGGTCAGCGCCTGAATTGGGTTCGGGGTATGA
>QNGE01001599.1:117848-156632 GCA_008508345.1 Paragonimus westermani
TGTCTGTGAAGTGAGTGCATTTAATGACGCGGGGCAGTGAAGACCGTAAGGAAGCTGTCTTGCTGATGACGCCTTACTCTCACTTGCAGGTGGGTTGTTTGTTTGCAAGGTGTAGGCACCTTGATGTTGAATGTTTGAATATGGACGTTGTCATTTTCAGTAGTTAGGTCCCTTCCCGTCCCCTTCTTTTTTTTATCTCTTTCTATATAGGGTTTGCTGTTTCTTCATGGTTGTGTGGCAGTTAAGCATTAGTGTGAACCACTGATGTATTGCTGTCTATGATGATGATGATGATGAGGGTTGGTGGTTTCATGACCCGTTTGGCTTCTGGCTAAGGATAATACAAGAGAGGACATCTTATCGGACTCTGTGGTATGCTTCTTGGTGCGGTTTGGCTAAGTTGCTTGTAAGAACGTAAAAGGTATTTTGCAGTTTGTCGCTTTTGTTTCCTCAATTAGTGTGGCGTTAGCACTACATTGTTGATCACTTGAACGCTGCAAGGTGAAGTGACAGTTACTTGTATGTTTGTTCGCTGGAATATATCAATTTGACGTCAAAATGCTGAATCGTTTGTGAACTGTTTATCATAAAGTTGATAGTGTTAAGTGAGAATTCACTCTAATAGTCTATCCCTTCTGCCAAACTAACGCAAAATTCGCAAAATTTGCAGTTAACCTTCATTTCATGTTTTCTGAACTTGCTTTCAGAGTACGGATTTCGGACGTTGATGCAATGGCAGAAGCATGTAGACCTAAGAAAAATAAAAATAAGGTTGGTGAGTTGTTTTATTAACAGTATCTTCTGCATAGACTTCGGACCTGTTAGCTCAGTTGGAAAAGATAACGGTTCCAGACTATCCCTTGTCAGATGATGAGGAGCAAAATGATGCCTCACATATCACAGTACCTGTTACTAGTGAGAAGCCGCAAAAAGTAGCTGAACCAATCAATCAGGGGAATGAAGTGGAACAGCTGAAGTCTCTGTCAACCATCGATGCGCCGTTGGCCGATGGGATATCGTTATATCCCGAGTTAAACGACGAATCTGCGGCACAGAAAACAGAAGTGGCTTCGAATTCAATGTCCATACCTTCTGGTAAGCCATCAAGTTTCTGTGATCGTTTTTTTTTACAAAGAAGAGCTCTGTGCAGAGTATGTTTTGCCTGCACCATTAGAATCTACTTGCTTGAGGAATCTGTACATTAACTATTCCCTGGATAACGTAAGCAAAATGGAGGCTGATTTCCTGCTCGTGAGTTAATCAGTTCTCCACTTGCGCAGTTTCTTGTAGGAATTAGACGGGATTACTCAGGTTGTTGGTTTTGGAATTGAAGGAAGAAATCCTCTTGAAATACTCTTGAGCAAATACACCCATTTTTGGAATCAGTGGCGGTATGCGGTGGATCGCTTCTATATGGTACGCAAAGAGGCCTGTCAACTTGGACAGCGTTTGTGGACATTAAAAAAGCGTTGTTCGACAGTGTCGGTATGTACGTGTTTGTGTACTTTTTAGCGTTCATGACATCAAAAGAGAAAATCCTTAGGCTCCTCCGGACTACATTTTAATATCTCAGCATTAGCTGCCCACACACAATTTTCCACTCCCTCGTTGGTTTCATTTTACTCTGCGTGATTTACAACTGGGATTGACCCTCGTATGGGAATGACTGACAGAGTATCTGGTTTTCTCGTGTGATCTAGCTCGTTGCTTTCCACATTTATTTTGTCCACTATCTTGCTAATTGTGTGGCTGAACTTTCGATGTACGCCCACTCAAACGTTTCTCTGATCGTAAAGCAATTCACATCTGTTCATAAAAGACATGAGCCTGGCCTGCTAACACTGTGGCTAGAGCTGTTTTTCACTACTGTTGAACCGAAAGGCTGATTGAACGCATATTTCTTGCACGTTGTCCTAGAACTCACGTTTGGCAGCAAAAGTCAATATTTGGAAAGATGGGTTGATTTTCGGCGGATTTCCATAATGATGCCTACTCACGGGCGGGAGCCGAAAGACTCGCTGTTTTACCATAGATCCTTGTTAATTGTAATGTCATAACTTTCTGTAGTTGTTTATTCTCCGCGAAATCGAGTGATATGCACTGCTAGAACCTATTATTGGAAAAAGCTTAGTGGTTAATTATCCCTAAACAACTTTTTACTTCTGTTAGTTAGCATTGGAGTTTCATCACGGTTGGCAGCAGGTCGGCATACATTTTGAGGGCTGACATTCTGTTCAGACGTACGAATGCTGTGGGAACAACCGAACCAAAGTCGGCCGGTTGAGAACAACGCAGCGAGTAAGCCGGGAGAACATTGTCGACATGCGAAGTCTACACGTGGGCGAGCAAATAACACAAGCCGATAACATAGCGTAACGAGAGACGAGCGGCAGCGTGAGTCGCACATTTGAGTGTACGGAGCGCTTGTCGGTATTTCGACTCTGTCAAACAAACCTTTAAGTACATACAACAGTTGGGAACAAAAAGGATACAAAAGCAGTCGTAACTCTGACATGGTCAGAAGTAAGCAGACAGAGCTGCTACAATACATCCTGTATGCGTCTTATATCAAGATTTGTTTCCGGTATCAGCCAACATAGTTTTGCTCATCATCTTTCATGGTGACTTCTGCCTCATTTTCTTATCTACGCGATATGGTGTGCTAGGATGTGTGAGATGCCAGATAGATGTCCACTCGCGAACAATCCAACCTAGCTGGTACAGCTAGTTGGTATCACACACAAAAACGGGTTGATGACTAAATCGACCGATGAGTTTTACTTGGTTGTTTGAGAGATGTTCAGGTTTATGCTAACACTACGTTGCGGTATCCAGTGTGTTCACGATCATCTACCAACCTAGTTATAATATCCTGGCACTCCGATATGGGTTGGTGCATTTGCGCAATATTCGACTATGCACGCGGGCGTAGCCCACAATCAAATGTAGTGTCTTACCACATGCTTCACATATGTATATGCGTTTGTTTATTGAGTGCAGCCCGAGTAATATCATTATAAAGTGCAGAAGATGAGCACCGAGTGGTGAGTAATTACTGTGACGTCCCAATTTCATACTTGGATCCGCCGTCAAACAACGTATATCAAACATCATATATATATGTATACATATATGTACACACCACATTATATATATATATATATATATATATATATATATATANGCCAGGACAGCTGGTAAGCATTGGCGCTTTAAATGTCCGCACCCTCCGACAAGTCGGTCAGCAAGCTGCTCTGGCAAGTACTCTCTCAAGTCTGGAGCTTGATATTTGCTGCCTGTCAGGGACGCTAATCTACGATTCTAACACCGTTGTCCACTTGGGTTTACCTCTAGATGACTGTCGATCCAAACGCTTCTGTCTCAGGGTCCGTGGTGACGCCGAAGCTGAATTTCGTCGTCAAGCTAGGATGGGAACCTCATTAAGCCCCAAAGCAGAGCAATATTTGCTCGATTGGATCCCAATGAACAGTCACTTGTGCTCTGTCAGACTCAATACATCGGCTGAAGATGCGAACCGGAGAAGCGTTATGTTATTAATTTATCGAAAGAGATGAAAGATACCTTTTATGTGGAAATACCAGGATTTTTTTCTGACCCGTTGTTGTGCTGTGCCACTTTACCCACACCACAGTGCGTATTCTAGACCATTCGGGGTACGTGGTCAATTTGTCAACTGATCACGTTGTGCAGCCTGGGATGACAGGGTCGCGTGTTCCGCATGCCAGCTTAGCGTTTACCGTACTTGGCATTATATACTGAGACCAGCAGTAGTTGGGTAAAACCGCGTGCTGGTCAGGCAGCCACGTAGTCGGGAAATATGAAGAACTTGTCTGTTTCGTTGAGCAAAGTGTTTGCGTGTCACCTCCTGGGCTGGGGTCGTGATCAATCAAATTGCTGGTTCAAAACGCTGTCCAAGATGACAGTCTGCCGTTGTCAATGGCTTGCTTGTACCCTTATTCCTTTCTTAAATTCCCCTTCTTTTCTCTGTCATCTTCCTCTGCTAGGATATTCCACGTTACTGTTAAAGTAACCGGCAGTCCGAGCCACATTACCTTCTAATCAAGCTCATGGCTATCGTGATGACGCGATGCATTGAATTGCATGGATAGCTCGAGAATTTCGGTAGTTATCAACAGACCAATGGGAATATGTGTACTACAAAACAGCCATTGTGGTTTGCATCCTTGTTGTAACCGATGCTACGGTCTTGGAGCCCAGAAACGGAACGGAATAAAGGTTAACAATACAACGGATGA
The DNA here is from genome assembly GCA_008508345.1 of Paragonimus westermani. Taxonomy (NCBI): domain Eukaryota; kingdom Metazoa; phylum Platyhelminthes; class Trematoda; order Plagiorchiida; family Troglotrematidae; genus Paragonimus; species Paragonimus westermani. Next base: position 122,126 of record QNGE01001599.1, read on the forward strand.
GGGAGCGACGGACAACAGAGTACGGAGTATACGCGGTCATTTTGTCTGTTTCCGGCCAATCCACCCACCTGAGACTGACACAGGAACACAAGGAAAGGACCGACTTTCAGACAGAGCTTCTTTATGTCGCTCGGCCCGAATACAACATGGTCACAAACCTGTTCATATTTACAGGGTTTGTGACCAGCCACAAAGGAAGGTCAGAAAGAATGGACTAGACAAAAGTGTAGACAGTGCAGAGTAGGCGTGAAGTCGGGATGACAACAAAAGTTCGTATGAAGGTTGAGGACATTCGTGAATGCCGGAGAAGCACACGACCACAGCAACGGTGGAGGCCACTGACAAGTGTACTTTGTTAGTCTTCTTGCCACACAGTATATTCGTGGACTTGGCGACTTCGACAAGTTTAGCCTAACGTAAGACAACAGACTGAATGTCGTCACTGGTGTGGTAATCGGTTCACAGGAATTGCTGTCTCGTGAACGCAAACACAACACTGCTGTGTTCACTTGTTATTGTATCTCTTATTCCTTGAATAAATTTACAACTAGCAATACTCCTTATTTGATAGTCCTTTAACAAACCTAAACGTCGAGTAGTCTGTGGGTAAGTTGTTTTTTTTCGTGGGCAGTCCATTAAAAAGAAGGTTAACTAACTTGTGGATGTACTTTGGGAGACCCCTCTCTCGAAACGACGACAAATTCGGGCTGAACATCGGCAACGCGAGAGAAATACGTTCGACTGGGAACTATTGAATTTGCATTGCTCACAGCTGGCCGGATAAATGTGATTGGTATAGCAAATAGGAACAAGAACTTTATTAAAGTACTCAAAAAACCCTTATTACTGTTAGCATCGTCAACAACGTCAATGTTGACACTGAAACCCACCTACCATATAACCGTGATGATACACCAATGTTGAGAGGCAAAAACGAGGGTAATTTTGGATTTAAGTTTTTAACGAAGTGTTTGTGCTTTAACTAGAAAGTAAATATCAAAGTACCTGCTAATTACAAACAAACAACCAAGTCGCTTCAAATTTTAGCCCTTTCGGAAAGGGATTGAGCGTGCTGCGATTCACTTTTTTAACACCGTTCAAAAGAAAATCTAACTGAGATATTTAAGATAATTAAAGTAACCAGAATGTTAAGGCAATATTATATAGTCATTTTGCTCAACTTGAACACCACGTGCCTACAACCATTAGCATTCCGGCAGCCAATCTACTGGGTACAGTCGATCGCCACACCACACCTACATGGACAGTGTCATTTCGTCGGCTTGTAATAATGCTGATGAGGTGTCCTCCAGGGTAATGTGGTGCACGTGATACGCTTCTGCTTCCATGCATCGACAAAGGGCCTGGTTTCCAATGCACATTTGCCCTCATTTCTGCGCTGTTTCAAGGACTTGGATTATCAACTCGGAATGTGCATCTAGACTCGGTATTCCACCATCATTGCCCCCGTCAATTTTTGAGTATCACACAGGACCGTGAGCAACGGGATAGTTTTCGCTTATGTGGGAAATGTGTAAGTTCGTTACTGAAACTCACGAAGATTTTGCTGGCTGGGTCATGTACTCCATGTGCTTACGTTGCGGTCGCCGCTTCGCGCGTTATAAAGTTTGGCTGCTGATGGTCGGTAGGACACGCAATTCGACCAGTCGATGGCGTGGTCAAATGTTATGAAGGCTTTGGTCGTCCTGCTCAGGAAGGTTGACAGACGCGGTCTACCTGGTTAGGAAGTTTGTGACCATCCATACTGTCAATTGGAAGCACTTTCCGGCATAGCGGTTTGTTGCAGCCATTGGCAAGCCTGCATCCAAGGACTTGTTGACAGTTTCGTCTCATGAAACCGAATTGTTTCCGTACACTGGTCATTTTTTTACTTTCATATTCCTCTGCACCATCGTGACGGCTGTCCGTGCCATAGCGTCCATGGATACTGCCCGTAGGTGAGGGTGATGACGATGATACCATAAGAAGTTTAAGCCATTGTCGGACTTGTATGCAGCTACTTTACGCATCGTGCGTGGAATAAAGTCACAATATCACCACATTGCGTTGCTTTGATCGTAAATTTTTGTTGTTTGTTTCTTGCGCGTTGCACCCGCCCATATTGGCTGTTTACTTATGTCTAATAATTGAGCTTCATTTTATCAAACTTCATGCCCAGGGCACATCAGAGGTTGTACAACATGAAAGTAGTCAGTTGCGATAGTTTCGTTGTGCTGACTGCTCTCTTTAAGTTGTGAAAGTTTGTGCAGGTGGAACCAAGACGTTGGGAATATCTTCTGTGGCTGCTTGTGTGGATTCAGGTCGTCGAAGGCGAACCGTGAGTTGGATAACAGCAGACAAAGTCGTACTCAGGAATCGAACTAAATGCCAGCCAATCAATACCCACGCGATCAGTACAACAGTCCCCATTGTACTGCCTACTCGCTAAAAACTGAATTGGGATAATGCGAAGAGGACAATGTGTGAGGCTGTTAAAGCTGCAGTGAGGCAGGTGAAAAGCGAGAGGTGTATATATCGAGCATTTCTGGATAAGGCTGTAATTGATGTTAGTGTTCATCTCATACCCATGAAATCCCCTGATATTTTTCAGTAATGATTCAAGAGGCTGTGAATGACAAAACAAATGAAAAAAGGTAGGTTGTAATTTTTAAGCACCAACCTTATGCTTAATTTTCCGACGGTTTGTGCAAACACTGCGAGGATTTCAGCAGTCGTGGATATTTCAGAAGAATCGAGACTCCGTCCTCACGTAAACCGATCGATGAACTTAAGTGCACATCTGACTTCTTGCGGGCATAATAATTCCGAAGAGATCAGATAATGCAGCGGTTTTGTGCACGGTATGTAATTATGGAACCTCCGAAACACCGGTAGAATAGTGAGTAGGTACGCAATCTCTCATGCTACTACGGTTATGGCAACGAACCACCTTCAGCACACGAAATCATTCACCGGCAGCTCGTTGCCAATAGTTGCTGACGTTGTGGTTTCTGCAGTTTGTAGCGCCGAGGTTCACTTGCTGACTCACCTTCCCTTCTAGCAGCAGTTGGGGCTATCATCATCGTCCCTGCAATGTGACCTACGTTTGGCGTTTCCACTGTTGATATATATATCGGTTGACTTTCATTTTTCCAGCAATCGTGTAACTTTTGTGGAAACAAAGTAGGGTGAAAAATTGTGCCCTCCAACGAGTAGCATGATTGCTCAAGCGATTTTAGAGTGCTTACCCAGTCTGCTACCTACCAACAACTTTGGAATTGTTAATTATCTATGTTGTTCATGCATGTAATCATCGCTTGTCTTGCTAAGACCTTTACAACCACCCGAGAGATTGCTGAAATACACTTAGATTCACAAAAATGCTCAGTGTAGAGCTTTGTTTTCTCGGGTGTTAGCCTCCAGATCAGGCTGCCACTCGTTACATAATGCTTGGGGGACCCGAAAGACCACACACCATCGAGTTAATCAACTCGAAGCATGTGCGCGTGGAGTCGCCGAATGTCTCGGGTTGGCCGGACTTTGTCGATGAGCTGTTGTTAACACTGGTTTTACCACTTCACTGTAGTCGTCTATTGTAATGAGTTTGAACTAGAGCAGTTTCTTGATTTGAGAAGGTTTAGCCAATCAGTGTTTGCACACAAGATGCTACAGACGGGCTGCTACAGACTGGCGCCAACCAATCATAGACGGCGATTAGCCATGTTGAATGTGTATCTGTTTCAAACAGTCGAGTTGCCACATGCAATGTCGTGGAACAACACAGCAGCCACCTGACCAATCAACACACGAGGACTCTTATCGCTTAACAGCAGTCGCAAATACCGTTGTTCCTATATAAGTAGGTGCACAGTGCCGCTCAGATTCCTGTTCTAATTATCCTCGACTGGGCAGCTCAGTCCGTGACATATCTCACGTGCGTTTTAATCTTTTCTTGACGAAATTTGCCGGAGAGTCAAGGAGGTGGGTGTGTATCGTATTGTCCAACGTCTGAGGTCGTTTGCAATCCTTAATTCTTTCGGTCTTTGAATCAGCTTCCAGAGGTGTCACACGCATACTTCTAGGCTTTCCTCACTGTTCTCGGTTCATGTGTAATTTGTGTACCTCGGCAAACTGAACACGACGTGCATGCTGGTTCATCAGTGAATCTGGGTGGCTTGGGTTATTGGTAGTCCCCCCGAACTTTTCTCAAAATAAACCAGTTGCCCGCTGAGAGTGTAAATCAGGATGTCCGTGCGTTTCCCAGTCTTGATCTAAATGGTACCTTTTGATTACTTTTGTTACAGATGTGTTATGCCTTGCACCTTATTCCCATTGTTCTCGCCTTCCGGTACACCCTTTATTCGATTAAGTGGTTGATTCACTTGGTGGGTTTTTCTATCCTATATCCTCGGTAGAGATCGAAATTCTCCATCGACAGTCTGCCGCTTTAATACTCACGTGGGCTGTCGATTACCTTGGGAGCTGTATCAGCGGAAAGTCTAATGGCTGGCGTTTGCTCTCATACGCCATCTATGCCATCGGCGTGGTCTCAGTCTTTCTGTGAAAAGCCGAGTGTACAATGCCACCACCAAACCAGTCCTGCTGTACGACTCCGAAATCTGATCGATTTGCGCGGAGGATGTCCATAGAGTATCCGTTTTCGAGCATCGGTGCCTCCGAAGCATTGACAGCGTGTGATGCGAACACCGTGTCAGTAATGACGAAGTTCGCCGACGTGTCTTCTGAACGACTAGACTCTGTCGACTCCTGAGCATTTTGAGCACGTCTCACAAGCTGCATTGGCTTGACCGCATTTTCCGAATGCCAGCTGCTCATCTGTCACACGATGTTTTGTTTGTGAGTGGTGGATTGGGCTGGATAGGGCACCCTGGTGGTCAGCGCCTGAATTGGGTTCGGGGTATGAAGGTACTCACTCTGTCGCTTGCTTTGGTAGGGCTTTCCCGGCCTCGTGACTGGAGTCTGAGGGGCAATGAGCAGCTTTGGTTGAGGACGCTGTCTGATATGGCGACGAATAGGTGTAAATGGTGCTGGTGTTACACTTTTGTGTGTGCATCGTTGTAGCATTTTCCTCATCTGCCCACATTTTGTTTTCTCTTTTTCAACTTGTACAGCATTTTTGTTTGTTATAATGTTGCACGGTTGCCACCTCTTGTGACTTTTTATTTTTTATATATATATATATATATATATATCAGGATGATATCAGGATGAATTTGGGAATTGCTTGTTGTTTTCAAAGTAATCTGCTCTCTGGCATTATCGGAACTCCATAATGTCTAACTGTAGTCACGTTGGTTTTCAGCCCGTTCATCACGGTTGTTCTGGTTCATGTTAGCTTGACTCTTTCTAGTTAGGTTTGAACGTTCCTGCAGTGTCAGATTCACGTCCAGGCCTGTGTTGAATGCTCCACTCCATCAGCTTGTAGTATTGCAGGCGAGATTTCTACGAGGATAACGAAACCCTATGATATATCCCTCATTTGTGGCGTCCAAGTAACATCCTATTTTCGATTAACGAGAAGGTGCGTGATGTGTAGCTACGTTGAGTGGATGACGGTTGTGACGCCCTGCGGTTCGAACACTTGACCTATTCTGGTGTTAGGTGCATTTAGTCTCTCGCCATTGTCTCGCCATTGTCTTTGTTAGTTAATCCACTTCAAGTCAACTGGCTGATTAATGGCACATTCTGTCTGTGCTAATTTGGGGTGTCTGCAGGATCGCAGCAGACTACCAGGCTGCGCTGACCTGGTCACTTACTTCATGGGACGACGAAATGTCTGCTGCGCCGCACACTTTTGAACTCGCCTACTGATGGTTGTAGGAAATACCGAAGCTGCCGGACTAAGACGTGGTCATGGGCTATGAGTGTTTTGATTGTTCCGATAAGTAAGGCTGGTGGGTTCCACTTGTCGAGTTGAGCACGCGCGACCATTCGCATAACTTTTTGGTGTCACTCGCAGATGTGGCAGTGTGTCCCAGTCACTGGCGAGCTTGTATTTATAAGGATAGTTCTTTCTTGTGAATGTCCTTCCTTGTCTTTTTGAAATTTGTTCTGTGCATTCGTGTTTATATTTGGGTCTCTCATCTTGTGCTTTCCTGTTAGGATCAACGGCAACCTACACTATGGTACTCTCGATACGGTTAGATATGCCTGTATGTACCCACTTGCACGTGCAATTGAAATTTTTAGAGGTCTGTTCGCCGCCCACGACTGCGGTGTATTTCTCTACTGCCGCACATTCCCATTCTGTTTATTAAGTTGTTAAGCTTGGAGGCTTATCTCATTGGATGTGAATTTCAGTAGGCTTATCTTTAAATTGGTGTATCTCATAGTCTGTCTGGAAGACCGTTATTGCTCGCATATTTTACAATCCCTCCATAATGACACGCTCATCGTAATGGTTGAGTTGTTGGTTGTAGCCATTGTGTATTCGGTGAATATGCGTTCAAACTCGTTTATGACCAAGACAAATGATTCACGTCTGGCTACAACTGTGCATGCCTTTGTTATAAATTGGGCCAGATAGAATGAGTTATGGAGGTGTATTGTTTTCATCTGAATTTATATCTACGGTATACCTTACTGAGCTTGTTTGATTTTTGCTTGCAACGTAATGACACCGCATTTTATGTTTTTAATACGCGCCAAGTCCCTGTCACATTTCCTGATCCCTTCGAAGAGCTATGTTGGTTGGAAAGCGACCAGTTGATCAAATTTATCCCTTTCGTTTCAAATTCCACCAAACATCACAACGTTTTTGTCCAGGGCAAATGCAGCGATGACGCCAAAGTCACGATGAACTACGAATTCGATGAGGCCGAGTTAAATACTTCTGCAATACAAGAACTGAGTGAGACAGAAGATGTAACACGTTGGATCGTTTTCGAAGAACTTCCCCTAGTAGCCTTTGACCTGGCACGTACAAGGCAAGTAGGTTACTTTTTGTGCTTCCGTCTTTTGGCCGTTTCATGTTGTTGTTGTTGCCGCTTCGATATTTTCATGTCTATATGTTCATTGTGTTCAATGAATCTTTTGATTTCAATGAGTTTACTTTTCTTGGCTATATAGGAAATGCAAACCATGCAAAACATTTTACATAAAGGGAAGTGTTGTGCTTTGTGTGTTTTCTTTATCTTCGACATGAAACTGTTGTGGTAGGTTGTGATAGGATGCCAGCTAGTCGTCTTCCACACTGAGCACTGTTCGCTGACACTGCGACCGACTGATGTAAGGTGCGAGGTGGACAGATAATCACCTGGCGTAGATAAATGAGGTCGTTCACTATGGGGTTGGCCACTGTAGATCGAGTTCGTCTCCCGGGCTCGAGCCCTCGCGACCCACAGAGTCGGTGGCTGCAGACTCCGCGTGAGATGGCGGCTAATCGAGCTCCGTGGCGTGAATATTGTTGTTGTTTGGCTGACTTGTCTGTGAAGTGAATGCATTTAGTGACGCGTGGCAGCGAGAGCCGTAAGGAAGCTGTCTTGCTGATGACGCCTTACTCTCACTTGCAGCTGGTTTTGTTGTTTGCAAGGTGTAGGCACCTTGATGTTGAATGTTTGAATATGGACGTAGTTATTTTAGGTAGTTAGGTCCCTTCCCGTCCCCATCTTTCTTCCTGGTTGTGTGGCACTTAGGAATTAGTGTGGACCACTGATGTGTTGCCGTCTGTGATGATCATGATGATGATGATGGTGTGATAGCTTGTCAATGAATCCAACCGCTGACGGTGTCCGTGTGGTTTACAGAAACGTGTTGCGTTCGCCAGCTTTCAGCACGCGGAGCTTCACGAATGTCCGGTTGCCACACGCGTAGACAGTCAATCTTGCTTCATAACTCGATAGACTGGCTTATCCGTATGGTAGCTAAATATACTGGTTTCTCAGCCTTTTTTGCCTTTGTCAGTTGGCCCTTGTAATCTTTTGAAGAATGGTACGGTCCTCATGTTTGCGGTTTACAGCCTTGCAACTACACTCATGCACATCCACATGCACGCCTCGAGTCGCTACTCCATATGGTAAATAGATCACCTTTTGCACTGAGCACTGAAGTAGATCCACTGCATGCCAAGAGATGTGGCAGATCGGTCAAATGGGAAATTTCCATGGCCTGCGGACGTTCGGGGTGTCTGCTAGTTATTAGGGTAACCGCACAACTAGTCAAGCCTGAGATACTCGTGTGTGTGCCGGTGTTTTTCGGTACCTTTATCCTTAACGCTGTCAAATGTTGTAATCCCTTGCTTTATGTTCCATCCACGTCACTTTCATTAGGAGATCAAGGGCGGTGTAAGCCGTGATATCAAAGAATGCGGCTCAGCCTTACTGATGGGTGGGCGCATGTTGGTATACTTATCAGAGAGATTACTTTGTGCAATCTTTACTGAGTTATCATTTTGTACACTGTTGTCACATGCTGTGGACATTCTTCTAGGTTATAACGGTACATAAACAACGGACAACTAATGAGATCATAACGATTATCCTCATTCTACTGGGCATCGATACATCATCAGTGCCTCATGAGAGTAACTGTAGCGTCCAATAATCGTCTATGAGCACACAAAATGGCCGGTTTACTTGATTTTTAGCGTCTCTCCGAATCTCAGAACGCGTTTCTTTGTAGTGCATAGGATCAAGAATGCATCATTGTCTTCTATCTTGCGGATTGAGGGTAGGTTTCGACTTTATGTGTCGACTAAAACAGACGAATTGACCGTCAGTACTAGTGACCATATGTACATGTGTTTTGTCCTGTTGAGTGCAAGTTGCTTTTTTCTTGAGCGAAATTTCTGAGCTGATAAGGTCTTTAGGTAACCTGCGATGGATGTTTTCGGTTGCTGCATTTTATTCAAATGGTTTACCGCCATCTGTTTGATGAACTATTCCGTTTTCACGTTAGCTGAACATTTACACCGTGGACCCGTAATTAAAAGGCGCTACACTGTTCGCCAGGCACTTCCTGCTCTTCCAAGTCCTGACATCTCGTGCCCTTTCGGTTTTTGTAGTTGGCTACCTGTTCAAAGAACTCGTTCAAATTTAACGAACGTCTTTTGTTTGCACTACTCGGTAACAATCTGATCTCACAGCTTACCGCCACGGTTGCCACCATCCTCGCCGTTGTCTACCGTATCGGGCGTTAATCGGCTGACTTTTGTTGGGCCAAGCCATTTCATCGACGTATCACGTGCCCAGATGTGAATGGTTGCACCCGAAAATGTCCAACGCTGTTCCTCACCCATGTCAACTCCCTGCACGTCGCTGCATCTTTTTGTGATGATTTATCATACGACGGTTCCAAACAAAATTGTGCCGTTTCCTGTCAGCGTTGTTGTTCGCTGTTGTTCTGGAACGTGTTCTAACGCCCCGACCACTTCCTTAATGGTTCCGGCCTTATAAGACTAGGAAAAAATTTCCCTTTGAGTGCTACATGAAGACTATAAAAGACCGAGGAGTTCTGTGTCCCATGAATTTCATAAGATCCACCAAATATAGCTTCAGATTCGTGTTCCCATCGTTAAACTTACCCCTGCTTAATACGCCGTTTCCCCTAGCAAAATTCGAACTCTACTGTGTGTTCTTTTGATACCGTCCTACTCATTACAAGCTCCTTCCGACCTGTAGAATGTCAATGGTCATCTTTTTCCGCTTAACAACAGTATTCTCTGAGGCATGTCAAAGATTTTCCCTTTATCGGTAAATCACTCTTCTGTCTACCAAAATGTTTCAGAAATCAAATTCATGAATACTTACTGGACGCCTTAACGCTCTGTCCGCTCTATCGTGGTATTCCAAGATCTGAGCCAGCCCAGCGTAAGTTCCGTATTTTCACACTTGCTTGCAACCTGTTCATTCTGCCTTACCTTTTGTTCGTCTTACATTGTTTGTTGGTGACATTCGTTTAAAATAGTCTCGGCTTATTCACGATTCACAAAACTGCAGGGAGCAAACGGAATTTGGTAGTGCGTTACTGCACGTTGGACTTGTTAGTAGGGTATGCGAGCAGGCGTGTTTTGCGTGTTGCGTTTAATCCATCACTCACATACTCCGTTTCGCATTCTTTCCTCAACCGTTCAGTGCACTTAATGTCAAACAGTTACTCTTTTCTCAGGTGGAATCTTCTCAGGAACATTACCTGGTCGTTTGGTGGTCATTTTTAGCTCTGAGCCTCACCTATGGATACCGTGATCTATGCCACCGTTGATCCTAACAACAGTCCACAATGCAACAGGCTGACGTGTACGTACCTATGTTTGAAGCGGAAAAAACTCGGTGAGAAGTTACCAACGATTCAGTAATCAGAAAAATGGTCGACATTCTAGTAGATACATACTCACCACTGATGGTAACACAAAGCCATCTGAAGGAGCGTTCCAAATCCGTCACAACGAGATTGGGCCGTGATGCGGTGTGACGGCTTCCGCATCTGGATGACCTGTTGAGCTAAACTTGAAGGTATGGCCACCACCACAACAGAATCACTCTTGCCACGCAGGTCAATAGGTAGAGGTCTAACAAACCACAGCCTCCTAGTCATCCGAGTTGGGAGTCGTAAGAGGGTTGGCGCCTTCTTCTGAAAAACAGCAGTTCTGGTACACTGCAATCCACCCCGCTGCCTTGCTCTGCAGGCTGTTGAGCCAATGGCTATGGTTGAGAACCCCAATCGTTCTCCTGTTTAATTCTGGGTCTCCTGGCAATGTCTCAGCCCACACACAGCCATGAGTATTCGCAACGCCAAGTCATTCTACTACAACGGCTATTTCGCAATGTAAATTGGGTTGCCCTATCTGCTGCATATAACAACGCAGATGGGCGCGGAAATGTCACTGCCGACTTCTTTCCTACTATCCTATCAAATCTAGGACTGAGGCACTTACCGATCCCCATTTCTAGTGATTACACCCCATGTCCCACAATAGATACACCCAATCATAGTAACACTGTGCCGGTAAGCCCCATCTCTTACCGTTCAGCCTAGGACCTCCCTCGTCGCCTGCTTACACTCAGAATGCAAATTAATTTAGGTGTTTTCAACGTTCACACTCTAAAACAGATAGGTTAACAGGCCCCTCGCGAATGAACGTTAGACTCATTGAATGTCGACATGCGTTGCATTTCACAGACTGGAATCCAGAACAGTAGTCAACCTATGGAAGCGACAATACCCGCATTGTTCACTCGATGCTGGTTGTACATTTCGGGTGACTCCATGGCCGTCGTTACCGATCAGGCTGGATTAGGTACAGTCCCCAGAACGACGGCCGCAGCCGCGTTGGTAGACTGGATTCCTGTTAGCACTGTGCCACCTGCCTGACAGGTTCTCTCAGGACCAGCTATGGACGAAAAACTTCGGAAATCTATTCCTTGCCGTCGCTTACGTTCTAACTGACCATAGTGACGTCGGCGTCAGCGAAGTCTACTACTCGGAGCTGGCCGCTCTCCTTCGATCGACACATACTTCTAATATGGTTACTTTGGCCAGAGATACGAACGCCAATGTCAGGCCGGTCGCCTTGATGAGATCCAGTTTGGTTTAGGTCGCACATCGCTCGAATAATGGCGGACGACTGTTACACCTGTGCGCTGAGCATAAGCTATTTTTAGCCAGCACCAGTTGTGGATATCGTGCGCGTCATTTTTATGTTTGACACCCTCCTTCGCCGAATCAGGCGTAGTCTCAGATGCATCACATAGTCGTTAGTTATAGGTGGTGGAGTTCCATTCAGGACTGTGATTCTTTTCGGATCACATACTTGGATTAAGATGATGCGTTGATACGTTGCCGTTTCGTTCCTACTTCTGCTGGACAACAGCTCAATCGATATAAACGACTGGCTGCTGAAAAACTGGTTATGCGGTCGGTAAAGTGTAAGTACCAAACCAGCTTAGAAAGCAGCCTTAAATGTTCTAATCCTGAAGATCCTAATGGATGCAGGCCGCAGGTCTCACAAACCATTCGTGAAACAGGTACTGTAGCATGCGGCCCAGTGGTTTGTGCGCTGGACAAACACTGGCTCTCAGAGGAAACCCTGGAGTTGCTGGAAGTTACGGGGAACATCCTCCTTGGCAGTTCAGACAGCAAGTCTAGGAGAGATATCCGTAAGAAACTGAAAGGTAACCCAGTCGTCGATCGTGAGGCTTAGCTAATGAGGAGGGTTGTGAAAATGGAAATCACTTTGCCCGCAAGGAGGGTCGCCAGATGTTCGAAGCTTATTCCTGATGCTGGTTCAAACCGACTGTCTGGCAGTGAACCTATCGGGGAGGCAGGTGATACTCATTCACAACGGGTGAAGAAGGTTGGAACGGTGAGCGGAACACTTTGAGAGTCAATTTAGCTGGCCTCCTGCTTCTGATGCATTATTGCCAAAAATTTGCTTTGTAAAACCACTAATAGAAAAGGAAGTCCGCAGTTGCATTCCGAATCCCAAGTGTCGACTGAATGCAGCTCGAGAGGCAAACATTAGGGACGAAAACGTAGAGTTTCTCATGAACGAGGATGTGCTGATCACTCTTCGCCAAATTTTACAGCAACGTAGTGCGCACCACCTTTCTCGACTACAGAGGTGTATTCGATTCGGTGGATCGATGTACACTGTTAGAGTCGTTGGAACGCAGCGACATACCGACCAAGTGGGTGTGAACTCACTCCAGGTGCTTCAATCCAATACTTCGGCTCAGGTTAGTGTTTACGGTGAGCTGTCTGACAGTTTCAGCACCAAGGGCGGCGTATGTCAACGGTGTTCCCTTTCACCATTTTTGTTCCAGTTTGTCACAGACGAAATAATAGAGGACTGTCTGTGACACACAAGATGCTGGTGTGGACATCCTACCTCGTGGAAAACTGAACGATCTTGATTATGCTGACGACGGGCTGTTGCTGTTTGACAACTGTCGCGCAGCACAAACAATGCTAGACGCGATTTCGCGTTCTGCGGAATACATCGGAATGCGCTTTGCATCCTCAGAGTGCAAAGTGCTTTTGCAAGATTGCTGTGATAACGTACAATTGATGTTAGATAGTGGATTCGTGGAGGTTGACCGGTTTGTGTATCTGGGATGCTTGATCAGTGGCGGTGGTGGTGTTGTGGGGAATGAAATGGAAGCGCGTACATCTATGGCTAGACCGGTGTTCGTTAATCTGGAGCACCTATGGCGACATACCGATATCTGTCAGACGCTGGTCGTTTTCCACACCGAATAATCTTCGCGGACGCTGCGGCCGATTGGCGTAAGGTGCGAAGTGGACAGATGATGACCTGGCGTGGGGAGGTGGAATGGTTGAAGAATGGGTTGGTCAGTGTACATCAGGTTTTTCTGTCGGACTGGGGCTCTCACGACTCCCAGAGTCTGTGGTTTGAGACGGTGTCGAATTGAACTCAGTGGCCTGACTGTTGTTTGGTTGACTTGTCTGTGAGGTGAGTGCACTTGCTGACGCGGAGCAGTGAACGTTAGAAGGATGCCGTCTTCCTGGTAGTGCCTTCAACTGCAGGTCGATTTTTTGCTTGCATGGTCTACATTTGAATGTTTGGATATTGACAGATGTGTTTTTATCAGTGAGTTTCCCTCTTGTTTTTTCTTTGTTCTCCAGGGGGCATGGTTTATTTTCATGGTTATGTGACAGTCTGTGGTGATGATGTTGATGGTGCATTTATCATTTCGGATTCGATTTCTCTGTCGGCAGAACAGAAAGACGATTACGTTATCAAATAACTTAACATCTGACAGACCAACGTGTTACGTCATTTGCGCAATCGATGCTACAGCTTTCGAAAGGGAAGCACAGTTAACGAAATCGGAACTTTCCGAATCACACACGCAACTAGTGGCATCCGGGCACTCCGCTCTGCGGAGGCCCTACTCATTAAGGTTACATAGCATCCTCGTAAGAGCTATGAATTGATTGTTGTTCTGCTCCCCGATCTTAGTGGACACGAATTGCCCTGATGCTTGTGAGTATGCTTTTCACAGTGTGCGACTCTATTTCCCTGTTCATTGGTGAACAACTGTTTTGGTAGAGGCAATTTTAACTGCAGCACATACAAATGTAAAATTGCGACATAGTGAATGTCATATGGGGGATCCTGGTTCCAAATTGGCGCGGGGCCGTGAAAGCCGTAAGGAAGTTGTCTCACTGATGACGCCTTACTCTCACTTGCAGCTCGGTTGTTTGTTTGCAAGGTGTAGGCACCTTGGTGCTTAATGTTTGAATAAGGACGTAGTCATTTTCAGTAGTTAGGTCCCTTCCCGTCCCCCTCTTTTTTCCTTCTCTCCTATATATAGGGTTTGTTTTTTTCTTCATGGTTGTGTGGCAGTTAATCATTAGTGTGAACCACTGATGTATTGCTGTCTATGATGATGATGATGATGATGATGATGGTTCCAAATTACCGCCAGTGGTTTAGCTAGGGTCCGCCCGTAGTTGCTCAGACTACTGTGGATTTTATCCATTATTCACTCTACCCTTGACAAACAATTCAGTAGTGTTATTCTCTTGATGATTTTCCGCTTGATTATTATAAGTACATGTCAGGGTCGAGTTTCCACATGACTAGTTTCGCTCGGTTATTCCGCCCTTGTGTTTGATAATATCCCTCTTCTTCAGTGGTGAGCCCTAATGTGAGTCCCGAACATTTGAATCAGCTGCGCAATTTCCGTTCGATTTGTGTCATTCTGTTTGCTGCATTGCGTCAGCAACATGCTTCTGAAGTTCAAGGTCATCATCTGGATCCGGCCTATTCTAAACAGCTGTGTGATTGGCTTCTGCTTACGGTAAGTCAAACAGTTGCTGATTAAGCATCCACACATACTGATGAACTGCATATTAAACGTTATACTTACGGTTGTGCGTTCTAGCCTCAAATATTTGAATTGCCTAGATTTGTGGACCGGAACTTTATCCTGCCCTGCTCGCACTCCAGGATTTTGTTTGTTTATGCTCACTTCGCGGAAAGAAATCTAGAAGTTTCATTCTTTGCTTCGCATACACTGGGTACTAGTTATTTCAGAGAAAATAAGGTGTTTGTACAGGTAGAATCACTGTCAACAACAGCACATCGGTTTTTCGCAATGCAGCCGTTAAAGGGCTGTCCGGTTGTTGAGGTGGACATATTTAATTGCAAGCCCCGGTAAGTAATCGACATCTAGGTACTCATATGGTTACCTGTCTGCCTGCCGGTTTAGATTTGTCTGGGATGAAGACTCAATGATGCTTGCGCAAACAAGTAACCACAGATGACACGCTCTGTATCGCATACCGTTACACTCCCTTTCCCCGTGCACGCACTTATCGGGGTTAAACCCGATGATCTAATACCAAGGGGAAGATGTGCTTTGTGAGATTCCACTTACTAGCCTTTATCCATTTGGATAACACGTGCACGACTGCTCGCTATCGGAAGTATGCCGAATGCGCCGTAAAATCAGACAATCAAATTGTGAACGACGTTGAAGCGGCATCCGTAAATTTTACCTTCCCATTTCATCGACAGTGGATTAACTGTGCAATTAAATTGCTCGGTTTATCGGCAGTGAACTGTTCGCACTTGGCCTGTTTTGTGCGTGTTTGACTCCACGAGCATTTCAACCGAAGTTGCACTCCCATATTTCGAAATAGGTTGTTGAATTTAACGGTGAATAATTTTTCAGAATTCTTTGTCACCCCGTCATTTTCTTCTTGTTTTTCACCCCACGTGAGAACACGCAGAGTTGTGAAATTCCAGAATCCGTTTTGTTGCACTTAATGTTGAATGAACCTCCGACATAAAAGCATTATCCAAGCCCTGAGCACAACTCAGATTTTTCGTTGTAGCAGAAGAAATGTTTGTCTGTACTTTCTACAAGCTTTACTCAAAGTGAACATTCGTTTCTCATGCAGGTGAATCTGTCATCGGTCTTATCATGCTGCGACTGACTACTCTGGTGGTTTGTCAAACTGCAAACGTCTTTCCAGGTTATCCAACTTACCTTTGACTTACTTTTGCAGGCCGGGACCATGGTTCGTTTCTGCCGCTTTGAAGACCACTCGTTTATTCTCATGCAATTGCTACGTCTTCCGTCCAGATTACTAAGAGTCTTTTTGGGTCTCCTGAACCCACCGGATCCTACAGTAGCGTGGAATCGTTCCACCACTGTTCTGGAGTTTGTGAAACAGCCGGAGGTGGAGTTGCTGCTGACTCTGTTTTCAGTCTGTTTGCGACCTGTCCGGTATGTTTATTCTGAAATGTTACGCTGTTTGGTTTACCGTTCCTGCTTAATACGTCACACTAATTCGTCGTTGCTGTCTTTTGTTTCCAGCGAACGCGAAAGATTTGTCACTGTTTCACGTTCATTAACGCAAAGCAACTCCGTCAGGTCTTCAGCCTCGACAATTGTGGAACCTCCTTGGGTGGTTGTCGATTCTGCTGGCGAAAGTGATCTTGAAGACGGCACTCCAGTGTGTTCTAAACCAGATGTGCACACGACAGAAGTTAATGAGTCCCCGCCTCTGTCTGAGATTGCTCTTCTGAATGAAGCGTGTTTGTTTGTTGGTCCACGTGATTTGGATAGAATACTTCGCCAGCTGAATTTTGAACGCCTTATCCAGCTACTTGCTTTTGACAACACTTTCAATTCACAGTCCGGTGATTCGGCCAGTGAACCGGGCCTCATGACTGTGTTGGCGTTTGCTGATCGTATAGTTGATTTGATCCAGGCATGTGGGGATATCTACTCTAATCACGTGAGCGCTCCGAGCCCACAAGCTCATTTGGGTGATTGGCGATACCTTGCCAAACGCTTGGCATGTTTAATCAGGTGAGTTGCTTTTTGGCCGGTCGGTCGATGCATGATTTTATAAGGTTCACATGTTCATGTTTGCCATTGCAACAGGTTCTGAATTTGTGACCTGAGCCACAAACCTGATGGTGGTTTGTTGGTGTAAAAATGAACGAAACTTTCTTCAGCTCAGTTCCTTTTCCTGAAGCCTATGTGCATTCATGAATTGGTTTTTGATTGCAGGTATTTGAAAAGATTTGATCGTTGTTTTGTTTGCTGCGTTATGCAGACGTTTCTAGTGATGCCTTGATGATTCTTTAATTCCACATTAACTTAACACCGCCAACTGTTATCATCTTATTGTCTGACCTGTACACAAATTAGTTGGTCATGTTTGATCCCTCTGGAGTGGTTAACAAACGTGATGAAGGTGTTTGTTTCCAGCGCTTTTATAATGGCTATGATGAATGATGGTGATGGTGTTCAAAGGAAGCTTCAGTGCAAACAGTTCGCATCAACGTCATCATTCTCAGTCTTGGACCTTTGTACGTTGTTTCTGGTTGCCGTTCGCCCTCATAGTGACCGGAACTGTCGGCTTTGCTAACAAGCACGTGTGTATAGTAAAGATAAGGGGGAGAATGGAAACAAATAAGCAAAAACAATCAAGATTAGCGAAAGCGAACAGTTGATGGGTTTACGGATACTAGTTTGCCTCTGACTGCAAGATTGCCGTGCCTGAGAGCGTTTCCACCCAGCGGCGTGAATAGTCGCAAATTGTTCAGCAAGGTAGACGGCATCCACCCACCCTGCTCAGCGGGACAGTCAGGGATTTCGTAGCTCGTGATTACGTCATCATCTGACCGCGTCGCGTTGTCGTCCAACCATGAGCAGCTGCACTGAACGGTACGCGGTGTGGCGGCCGCTCCGCTGACACAGAGTACATGACTCGATCGTCGAAGGCTGTGTGTGTGGTTATCATCTCAGGTATTGGTCGCGGACTTACACATTCCCCAAACACGTGCTGGGCGGGCCGTTGTTACTCACAGCGTCAGGCATTTCGATACAGGTAGACTGGTGGAGATAATGGTGATCGAGTATCAAGAGTTTGTGTGCGTCTTCTGACGAATCGGCCAGACTTCTGATGCATGGAGCAAAACTGGACGCATGTACGCGTTGTAAACCTTGTTTTTATTTGACGAATGGCCGTATTTGGATTCCACAAGTGACGTAGATTGGCGAATGCACTGTGTGGTTCCACTGTGTTTGTGGACAGCTAGTCAGCAATTACTCCGTCGACGGATTGACGCTACTGCACATCAGGCAGCTTACTGCCAGGCAACAACTGCACTCCAGGCCACTTAGAACTTCTCAGTTCTTCCTCGAGAATGTTGTTGATCACGAAGTTGAAAGGGCAGAGATCGGGCACCCCTGTTAAATGGCGTTTGACTCGCAAAATGCTCATGATGGACGCCCGTAAGTACACACCTGGAACTGCGCAGACGTGTTTGTTGCTGTTTTTCCAGCAATGACTACTTGTTTTACAGTGTTGCTGTCGATGGGATGTTGATTTGGAGTTTCCATAGTTGTACTGTCTGATTTGGTTTATCATACCACGTTCGAGCTGTTTGGAGCCCTATGTTTCAGCACTCAGATCACATCTTGAGTCACCATCGCAGGAACTCTACTCAGGAAATGAATACACGTATTCCGGAGTAAGAGTAGTAAACATCACCGTATCTTTTTTGTCATCGAGAAGACGAATATGAACATCCATCCATGTTGGCACTGACCCCGTCTCTGTTATTTCACATAAACGGCTCGTGATTGTCGAAACTTTCCTCCACCTGGACCGTGTCACCTCACCGGTTTATAGTATTGTCGATGAAGTGTCCACAACGTTAGCGAAAACACAGTTCGCTCGCGATCATTCGTCATGCGTCGTGTTACAGCGACATCCGATTGTGAACTGAAGAGAGGTTTGTAACTGTGTGTGGTTAGTTTTGTTGTATGGATCACAGATCAAGCCTATTTGTGTTGAAGACGCCTACAGATTCTCGGCCGTCGACCACCGTTGTCTACACCAGTTAGTCTGTGTCGACTGCGCTGACTTTGTTGGCAACGCATTAGGGCGTACATGGGAAGTGTATCATTTCACGACCACTAAACGGTTTTTGGAACTGCCGTCTTCGTTGGTTGTCTAATGTATTGTGTATATTGGCGGAACGCTTACTATTGTTCAGTCTGGCTACTGGCGGTTGAAAGAAACCGCAAACTGGCCAGACGGTAATGGGATCGTGAGCCTTTTATACGTTGACCACTCCATTAAAGCATCGCCATGCACCATCTGTCAGGTTAGACAGTCCAAAACCATCTACAGTTCCCATTGGAAACGCTGTCGGACGTGACAGTGTGTCAAAATTCATGATGAGGGTGTATCCAGAATGTTTTTATCTCCTCCTATTTTTCTGGTATCTCCCTTGTTTGTGCATTAATACTTGTTTGTTACTCTGTTGCTTTGTAGACTGCTTTCAGTACCGTTAGCATCTCACGGGTACGGCTCAAATCTGTAAATCACGTTGGTGATTAGAGAATCGGTATCGTGGAAATGCCACATACATCATTTTCCTCTCAAGTTCAAATAGGGATTGTGCGTTCCCAAACGCTTGCTCTGTTTAAGCTCTTTTCATTCCTCTTCGGCAGACGAGGATCCGTTTTGATTGTCCGCGTTGCATTTCAATGCTTGTGAACCAGCTGCTTTCCTCACATTATTCCTTCATATCTCTTCGTGTTTACCCCTCCCCAGTCTTCTTGTCACTGCTGTTGGCTCTCGTGTTTGTAAAGCCTGGTCCAGCCAGGCATCTGCGGACCGTTATGCAGAATTTAGCCATATCCTCGCCCAGTACGATGCATTTTGTTTACGAACCGCCAATTGTTTGTTGCTTGGTTGTGGACTGCCGTTCACACATCAAGATGCCGTTCGACTTGTGTGCTGGCGTCATTTGGGCAATTTGTTTCCGTTTGGCTTGGCCGCCAGTCAATCCAAAGTTCGTTTGTTGAATTTGATTATCGCTTCCATCCTACCTAATTGGAATCCACTCCCTTCTTCGGCGTTGACCAACTTTGTGCCTGAGCGTGTTGTGGGACCGTTGCGTCGTGCTCTGCTCACAATAGGTTTGAATAACCTTGGTCTAGAAGCTATTGTGACCGCGTTGGGGAAACTAGCTGCTGTCGAGTGTCGTCCCATTTTGGCCGCGACAGATACGGCCTGTAACTATCAGCTACCCTCACTGGAAGCTGATCTCGTACGGGTCATAGTACATCTGATTTTCGGGGTGAGTTCACCGGTTTCATTTATTTAACTCACAGTAGTTCTCAACCCTCACTGAACCGATAGATCACCTGGCCATGTGTACATTTGTGAAATATGTCTATCCCGTGTGAACTACGGTATGCATTCAGAGACCTCCTAAGTTATAAACTTGCCTGCGTACGTGATGGTATTGAATTTGCATTGCTTGAGCGCCATTTGAATATGCTAATTCGTTCATACCTAAAGTGAGGTTATTGGCACAGGATTCAACACGGTTGCCTCATGGGAGTGTTTCGCAGTTATTTTAAGTATTAGAATGCCCGTGCACTACTGACAGACAGTGTTATTGAGACTGTCTGTTTGAATACGAAGGCTTCAAATAAGCCTCAAGTATGTCCAGGTTCTAGTAGCCAAGGAGTATCTTGTGGAGCTGCCTTACATGTTTAATTGTCCCCTTGTTTTTCGTGTCTTAGGTTACTGTATTCCAGCAGCCATCGGAAGATTCTGCTTCTCGCTCTTCACTGATTGCTTCATTGCAAATAGTTCCGGAATGTGGTCGTCGACAGCTCGTTTCGATTGTGTGTACACATCCACAGTTCTCTCTTCCGCTGCTGTTTGATTTGATTGTATCAGCTGGGGAATATCTCACTGTGAACCCTGCGTACGTCGCGCCGAAACGTTCCATGTTCCTCGGACCGCATCAGTTCGATGAACGTTTAGGCACTCAAGAAGTGAGTGAAAGAGTGTGCGTTGTGATTCGCGTTTCTTTGTTCATTCACTAGCCTTGTTTTCTTGCTAAAGGTTGACTTATCGTAGATGCACCCGTTCATCGTGTTGATTAAAAGCGTTCAGTTTCTTAGTATTTTTCTCATGCCTTCTCACTGACTCGATAAGTAGGTAAATCCTGTTGTCGGTTATGTGCAAGCGGTATGTGGTTAAAAAAACAGTTGAACGGTACGCTGTTAACAATTTGACAAGGTCAGTTCCGTGGCTATGCTTCTGACTGCATTACCGGATTTTGTGCCGATAATTATGTGATAATACTGGGTTTCTGTGGTTTCCACGACTGTTAGCATTACTTTATTCGGCCATCCTTTGTTTTGTAATCGAACGAGCGTGCAGCACACAATCAAGAAACATGTACGACAGTCTTTAATTCCTTCCCATGCAGTCATTCTACGTCAACACGGCTTACCATGACTCAGCAACGCACATGGGATTTTATATGGTTCAATGAATTATGGTCGTAAACACAAAACACCCTTGCCAATCTAACGCAACAGTGAGAATTCAGCGGCCAAGTAGGTGCTCGTATCATTCTGTTTTTATCGGTGGTAGTCAAGCCATGAGATACTCGTTGCATTCGAAAGATGAATATTCGGAACTGGTGTGTAGTTGAGGTGTAAAGTCGGTCGTAAACGTGTTACGTTTAACTAACAGAGAGGTTTATCACGGAATGTTTTCGAAATACGTATCACAGACAACTAATAAACGCATAAGGCGTATGGCTGTGGTTGAATTGTTTTACGATTTGTTGTATGTGATCAAACAAGCATGCGACCTACTCAGTCAGAGTGTATGCCATCTCTAAGCAAGCAGGGGTGTTCGTACAGATTACACAGACAATGAGCTGAATTGCCGCTCAACTTTGACTGTTTCCATGACCAGACGCTTTTACATTGTATGTTATTTTTCTTGTCTGTTTGGTGTTTCAGGATAAGCGATGATTTATCATCCTTCCAGGAGTATCCCCTGTGTAAACTTGATGAGCAGCAAGCGTCATTGATGACGTGACCCATATCCTTCCCTACAAGCTGTCTTTTGCATCGTGAGGACTCAATGTCTTCTGTTGGACTTTGTGATTTGGTTACAGGTGTACATATGTCAAGCGGTCAAGCGGTGCGGTAAACTCTCACTTGTCCTGAGTGGGTAGATTAAGTCACGGGGTTGTCTAGTCGCTGAAGCTCTGGCTACCCATTGTAAAGCGAATGGGCGCTAAACAGTGTCGGTCGCGAAGGTTTAAACTAGACATACAGCTAGTTTACAAAGGTCACCATTCCTAGGTACGCTGTTTGCCCTATCTCGGACACAGACGGCAATTGTTCCTCCATATCGTTACAATCGACATGTTTTGCTAATTGCATCACACTGCTTCCGTCGACGACTGACTGGAAGTTGAGTCTCCAAATCACTGGCTGGCAACCTCCTCAGCTGACCTATTTATCCCGCTTCGTGATTATAACCTTTCATCATATGCCTTGATAGTTTGTCAGGCATACGATACAATCAGCAGGATTTCCCATACGAACTATTGTAGTGAGGAGATACGGTCGCACCATACTACTCACACCATTATTCAGTAGCAGCATGGATCGAGATAATCGCGTGATAAATACGGCAGAAATACGGGATGGATCGTTGGAGGGCAGAATGACATATAATGGCTTTCGCTACACGACTGGAGTATCATCAGAAGAGTATGGTGTGCAAATGAGTGTTTCCGTTTCTTGTCGTGCTCAGACGCTTAAGTAGTGTTTGGGTTTCTCCAATAATAAAGTAACCTTTGTGTTGTCCGCCTTCTGGATCCACAACACTATGATGCTATGAACTGCTCAAAGCTGTGACTAAATGCTCAGTATTTCTAGAGTTACAATCGACTACAGTTTCATATCACATTTTCTACTATTCAAATATGTGACATAAAGTGTTCGCAAAAAGTAGGTTGTTTTGAATACTAGGTAGTGTTCAGATGGCGAGAGGCAGTGTCAATCGTTGTCTGTTTAGCATTCAAACTTCCACTGGCACTTCTATGATCAGGACTACTTTTTATCGCTGATTTAGTTCATACGTTTGTTTATCTGAGATAACGTGATGGAGGAGTACTGAGTATAGGAATTCACATTTGTTAAACTAGAATTTCCTCATTTGTGACACAGTATATTTTTCAGAAATTAGAGCGAATTAAGGTGCATTTCACCGTAACCCTACCTGCATCATCTGAGCCGTACACTCAGTGGGCAGCCATCTTTGTTATGTAACTGTTCGCCCATTTTTCCTGGGAGGATTTCCACCCAATGGCACAAGTCATTACGCTAGTGTTACTCGGTGGAGTATTTCATTCTCATTGCAGAGTGACTCCAACCGATCGGTTAATCAATTTCGGTTTATTACTCCCGGACGGTGCTTTCCAACACTCGACGATTGGTTCCACTAATTCCATGGATCGACCATCCGAGGGATATGTCTTCGAGACACACGTTGGCTTGAGCGCTCACGAGACAGTCGGTTTTTCGTAGACTCTGTTCAACGCTTTTGGTAGGCGTTTCCTTGGGCGCGCATTTGCTCGTCATTAGCCCGTCGCAGAACAGCATTTATCCTGCGCACTAGTGACTACACTGTCCACCAGTGAATATATCATCATGACAGCGATACATCAGTGGTTCCCACCGTTGCTTAACTGCCACTCATTAAGTAAACAACAATTTCCGTATAGGAGGACAAAAGAAATAAGACGAGAAAGGGACCTAACTATAAAAAATAGCTTCATTTATTTTCAACATACAACCTCAAGGTACCTACACCTTACAACCAAGCTGCCGAGCTATGAGTCAAACTAAGGCATCACCAACAAGCGAGCTAAATGAATCGCAAGTTGTCTAGCCAAGAAGTCGGATCCGATATGCTTTGACCTACCCATGCGTGAACGATTCCAGCTTCCTACCCCAGGTCATCATCTGTCCACTTCGCACCTTACGCCAATCGGCCGCAGCGTCCGCAAAGACTACACGGTGTGACAGACGACCGGTTGGCACCCTTAACACATGGTTCAACTATCTAAGTTTGTGTAAGCACTGAACAGAAGAACACGGTTTATAACTACTGTCATACATCCACTTGTCAACCACTTCGTTACCTATTCGCTAGTGCCACGCGATACGTGCGATTGAACGCAAACGTCGACAGTCAAATAACTGAAAACGGTTCATGTCCTCTACCACAAGCGGCTAAGTTTTGCTGCCGTAAACTAATACAACCCTCACTGCTACCTTAAATACGTGCCCCTTAAGCCTCAGATAGACACCTCACTGTCGCCATAGGTGCTCCAGATTAGCGAACACCGGTCTAGCCATAGATGTACGCGCTTCCATTTCATTCCCCACAACACCACCACCGCCACTGATCAAGCATCCCAGATACACAAACCGGTCAACCTCCACGAATCCACTATCTAACATCAATTGTACGTTATCACAGCAATCTTGCAAAAGCACTTTGCACTCTGAGGATGCAAAGCGCATTCCGATGTATTCCGCAGAACGCGAAATCGCGTCTAGCATTGTTTGTGCTGCGCGACAGTTGTCAAACAGCAACAGCCCGTCGTCAGCATAATCAAGATCGTTCAGTTTTCCACGAGGTAGGATGTCCACACCAGCATCTTGTGTGTCACAGACAGTCCTCTATTATTTCGTCTGTGACAAACTGGAACAAAAATGGTGAAAGGGAACACCGTTGACATACGCCGCCCTTGGTGCTGAAACTGTCAGACAGCTCACCGTAAACACTAACCTGAGCCGAAGTATTGGATTGAAGCACCTGGAGTGAGTTCACACCCACTTGGTCGGTATGTCGCTGCGTTCCAACGACTCTAACAGTGTACATCGATCCACCGAATCGAATACACCTCTGTAGTCGAGAAAGGTGGTGCGCACTACGTTGCTGTAAAATTTGGCGAAGAGTGATCAGCACATCCTCGTTCATGAGAAACTCTACGTTTTCGTCCCTAATGTTTGCCTCTCGAGCTGCATTCAGTCGACACTTGGGATTCGGAATGCAACTGCGGACTTCCTTTTCTATTAGTGGTTTTACAAAGCAAATTTTTGGCAATAATGCATCAGAAGCAGGAGGCCAGCTAAATTGACTCTCAAAGTGTTCCGCTCACCGTTCCAACCTTCTTCACCCGTTGTGAATGAGTATCACCTGCCTCCCCGATAGGTTCACTGCCAGACAGTCGGTTTGAACCAGCATCAGGAATAAGCTTCGAACATCTGGCGACCCTCCTTGCGGGCAAAGTGATTTCCATTTTCACAACCCTCCTCATTAGCTAAGCCTCACGATCGACGACTGGGTTACCTTTCAGTTTCTTACGGATATCTCTCCTAGACTTGCTGTCTGAACTGCCAAGGAGGATGTTCCCCGTAACTTCCAGCAACTCCAGGGTTTCCTCTGAGAGCCAGTGTTTGTCCAGCGCACAAACCACTGGGCCGCATGCTACAGTACCTGTTTCACGAATGGTTTGTGAGACCTGCGGCCTGCATCCATTAGGATCTTCAGGATTAGAACATTTAAGGCTGCTTTCTAAGCTGGTTTGGTACTTACACTTTACCGACCGCATAACCAGTTTTTCAGCAGCCAGTCGTTTATATCGATTGAGCTGTTGTCCAGCAGAAGTAGGAACGAAACGGCAACGTATCAACGCATCATCTTAATCCAAGTATGTGATCCGAAAAGAATCACAGTCCTGAATGGAACTCCACCACCTATAACTAACGACTATGTGATGCATCTGAGACTACGCCTGATTCGGCGAAGGAGGGTGTCAAACATAAAAATGACGCGCACGATATCCACAACTGGTGCTGGCTAAAAATAGCTTATGCTCAGCGCACAGGTGTAACAGTCGTCCGCCTTTATTCGAGCGATGTGCGACCTAAACCAAACTGGATCTCATCAAGGCGACCGGCCTGACATTGGCGTTCGTATCTCTGGCCAAAGTAACCATATTAGAAGTATGTGTCGATCGAAGGAGAGCGGCCAGCTCCGAGTAGTAGACTTCGCTGACGCCGACGTCACTATGGTCAGTTAGAACGTAAGCGACGGCAAGGAATAGATTTCCGAAGTTTTTCGTCCATAGCTGGTCCTGAGAGAACCTGTCAGGCAGGTGGCACAGTGCTAACAGGAATCCAGTCTACCAACGCGGCTGCGGCCGTCGTTCTGGGGACTGTACCTAATCCAGCCTGATCGGTAACGACGGCCATGGAGTCACCCGAAATGTACAACCAGCATCGAGTGAACAATGCGGGTATTGTCGCTTCCATAGGTTGACTACTGTTCTGGATTCCAGTCTGTGAAATGCAACGCATGTCGACATTCAATGAGTCTAACGTTCATTCGCGAGGGGCCTGTTAACCTATCTGTTTTAGAGTGTGAACGTTGAAAACACCTAAATTAATTTGCATTCTGAGTGTAAGCAGGCGACGAGGGAGGTCCTAGGCTGAACGGTAAGAGATGGGGCTTACCGGCACAGTGTTACTATGATTGGGTGTATCTATTGTGGGACATGGGGTGTAATCACTAGAAATGGGGATCGGTAAGTGCCTCAGTCCTAGATTTGATAGGATAGTAGGAAAGAAGTCGGCAGTGACATTTCCGCGCCCATCTGCGTTGTTATATGCAGCAGATAGGGCAACCCAATTTACATTGCGAAATAGCCGTTGTAGTAGAATGACTTGGCGTTGCGAATACTCATGGCTGTGTGTGGGCTGAGACATTGCCAGGAGACCCAGAATTAAACAGGAGAACGATTGGGGTTCTCAACCATAGCCATTGGCTCAACAGCCTGCAGAGCAAGGCAGCGGGGTGGATTGCAGTGTACCAGAACTGCTGTTTTTCAGAAGAAGGCGCCAACCCTCTTACGACTCCCAACTCGGATGACTAGGAGGCTGTGGTTTGTTAGACCTCTACCTATTGACCTGCGTGGCAAGAGTGATTCTGTTGTGGTGGTGGCCATACCTTCAAGTTTAGCTCAACAGGTCATCCAGATGCGGAAGCCGTCACACCGCATCACGGCCCAATCTCGTTGTGACGGATTTGGAACGCTCCTTCAGATGGCTTTGTGTTACCATCAGTGGTGAGTATGTATCTACTAGAATGTCGACCATTTTTCTGATTACTGAATCGTTGGTAACTTCTCACCGAGTTTTTTCCGCTTCAAACATAGGTACGTACACGTCAGCCTGTTGCATTGTGGACTGTTGTTAGGATCAACGGTGGCATAGATCACGGTATCCATAGGTGAGGCTCAGAGCTAAAAATGACCACCAAACGACCAGGTAATGTTCCTGAGAAGATTCCACCTGAGAAAAGAGTAACTGTTTGACATTAAGTGCACTGAACGGTTGAGGAAAGAATGCGAAACGGAGTATGTGAGTGATGGATTAAACGCAACACGCAAAACACGCCTGCTCGCATACCCTACTAACAAGTCCAACGTGCAGTAACGCACTACCAAATTCCGTTTGCTCCCTGCAGTTTTGTGAATCGTGAATAAGCCGAGACTATTTTAAACGAATGTCACCAACAAACAATGTAAGACGAACAAAAGGTAAGGCAGAATGAACAGGTTGCAAGCAAGTGTGAAAATACGGAACTTACGCTGGGCTGGCTCAGATCTTGGAATACCACGATAGAGCGGACAGAGCGTTAAGGCGTCCAGTAAGTATTCATGAATTTGATTTCTGAAACATTTTTTCGGTGGATGAATCAATCAGACGATTGCAACACATGTTCTGTATTCCTGTTTGTTTCTATTTTCCGCTGATCTGGGTTCCTCGAGGACATTTTCACGAAATGCCTGTCTTATTTTTTGTGTGACTATCTTGTGTTGTTCGTGCTGACGTTCGCTGGCCTTATTCTTTTCTCTAGTCGATTGCCAATTATTTCTCTGTTCACCCTTACAGCTGTTACTGAATCTAGTAGCCGAAGCTCCCTTACATATTTTCCAACCACAGAAGCCACACATAGATCGCCTAATCACCTGGCTATTGGAACATCCTCCGGATCAATTCGCTCACTTGCTTGCGCGTACCATTTTGCACCGGCTGAATTGGGAATCTGTCACCAACGTGGTCAGTCGTCTCCTGTCGGCTCTTGCTTGTTGGATGTGGTTACTATTAACTGACGTGTCTAAACAGTCCTTGCCTGGAGTTGTTGATTGAAGTCCATGCACTAATGCGGGACTGTGTCAGTTTATCGAGTCTTGCGCTATGAGGGTTACTGTCGTGCGTTCCTGTTTCATACCATTAAGCTTTTCTAATCAGAATTACTAGCTGGTAATCGAAACATTGGGGTGAGCGTTTTTACCACTAGGTTAACCCGAGGTGATCCGATTGCCTACTGGCAGCCAGTCCACTTAAGCTAGCGAGGCGTTCATTTCTATTTAATATAGAAAATCACATACGGACTTGAGATCGTCAGCTGTTTTAGCCTAGACAGATGCAGACAGGGTAGCTCATTGATATCAGCACCAGACCCTAAACTACACTTTCCGGGGTTCGACCTCGATTTTCACAGCTGCTCTCATCCAAGTTTGAAGGGTCTGATAGTATTCAGCTTACATTTGCCCCTGCATGCCACATGTCACGAACACCTTGTAGTGTAAAACCTGGAAAGGTGGCTTAGAAAAACTAATGGCTATGGGGCTGTGATTAGTAGTCGACGACTAAACAGTGAGCTACCACGAACCTACTCCTCAAGCTGGATTCATAATTTATTTAGCTGGATATATCAGAAGAGATAGTAACTGTCGAAAAATTCCCGTAAACTGCGGTCATTATTTTGTGCCCTGGTTGTCATACTCACAACAATTCTCTAGTTAACTGTTTTCATCCGCACTAGCGAGATGTGAATATAGTATACTGTAGTCACGACGTCGTATTTTTGCAACACGCTTTTCATTACTAACCTGTCACGCTGTTCCAAACATAATCAATTACGGCTCGTACTAGTCACTGTATAACTCCCGGTTATTGTGTTTGATCTCTTATGTTGAATCAGGAAACGGGCGAACCGTTCCTACCGTTCAACTCGCATCTGGATCTGTCACTGGCGCTTGCCCAACTGGTCGAAAGACGTCTATTGAGTTCATCTCGATTCACTTCGGTGACACACCATCCTGTGGTACGTATAGTCTGCTTGTGTTAATTAGTATTGTTAGTTCTTAATTTCACTTGTCCATTAATAACCACAGTGAAACGAAAGCAATTTTTTCGTTCATAACCGTTTTTCTGCCTCCTTGTCGCTATAGTGTGGACCATTTAACAACGTTTTATAACTTGCTTACGCTCGTATGATATCCTATGGTGGAGTTACTAAACTTTGGTTATATTCCAATGTCCTGATTCACTATAAGTCGGGGGATTCTGCCGTACATCTACATCACTCCAGCTGTGTGACGTATATGTGGGTACAACCTCTCGGACAGTCATCGGTCCCGACAATGGTCTACGTCTTTGCAGAGTCATAAATAAGTACAAAGGTATAGCGAAGAGATCGAAACTAACCAGATGAACACAATCAAGTTTCGCTAGACGAAACTATCGGCTTGTGGGTACAGGCTCGCCGCTGAATGAAACAATATCGTGTCAGGAGAGTGCTCCCCACCGACGATGTAAATGGTAACGAACTCTCCAACCAGCTGGACGGCACCTACCAACACTACTCAGCGGGACAGTCAGGGATTTCGTAGCTCGTGATTACGTCATCATCTGACCGCGTCGCGTTGTCGTCCAACCATGAGCAGCTGCACTGAACGGTACGCGGTGTGGCGGCCGCTCCGCTGACACAGAGTACATGACTCGATCGTCGAAGGCTGTGTGTGTGGTTATCATCTCAGGTATTGGTCGCGGACTTACACATTCCCCAAACACGTGCTGGGCGGGCCGTTGTTACTCACAGCGTCAGGCATTTCGATACAGGTAGACTGGTGGAGATAATGGTGATCGAGTATCAAGAGTTTGTGTGCGTCTTCTGACGAATCGGCCAGACTTCTGATGCATGGAGCAAAACTGGACGCATGTACGCGTTGTAAACCTTGTTTTTATTTGACGAATGGCCGTATTTGGATTCCACAAGTGACGTAGATTGGCGAATGCACTGTGTGGTTCCACTGTGTTTGTGGACAGCTAGTCANTAGACGGCATCCACCCACCCTGCTCAGCGGGACAGTCAGGGATTTCGTAGCTCGTGATTACGTCATCATCTGACCGCGTCGCGTTGTCGTCCAACCATGAGCAGCTGCACTGAACGGTACGCGGTGTGGCGGCCGCTCCGCTGACACAGAGTACATGACTCGATCGTCGAAGGCTGTGTGTGTGGTTATCATCTCAGGTATTGGTCGCGGACTTACACATTCCCCAAACACGTGCTGGGCGGGCCGTTGTTACTCACAGCGTCAGGCATTTCGATACAGGTAGACTGGTGGAGATAATGGTGATCGAGTATCAAGAGTTTGTGTGCGTCTTCTGACGAATCGGCCAGACTTCTGATGCATGGAGCAAAACTGGACGCATGTACGCGTTGTAAACCTTGTTTTTATTTGACGAATGGCCGTATTTGGATTCCACAAGTGACGTAGATTGGCGAATGCACTGTGTGGTTCCACTGTGTTTGTGGACAGCTAGTCAACAATTCTACATTCTGACGAGCTAACTCTGCTCAGCTAAGTGAAGCGGTCGACGGTCTCCAGCAGCCTGCCGGTGGTAACGAGGATAGGGTTAGTGCCACTTTCATCTTGTAGCAACAGTGGATTTTTATGGTGTAAAGTCCCTACCGTGCAGAATAGTCGTATCATTTAATCGACTCAACACCGCCTACATTTTCTGTGCGGAAGAGCCCAGTCATCTGTGTACACATCAGCCTCGTGGCCGTTAGAAGGTGGAGGCTAGAATCCTCAAAACCTCTCAGTGCTCCTTCCAAAATTTCGTTTGCCACAAGTTTGAAGACGGGAGTGGTCAGACGTACGTCAATTGAGATGAGAACGTCTTCGTACTCTCCTGTACAGACACACTGTGGACTAGTAACTCTAGAGATAGCGCAGATTCCCAATCATTTCCCTTGGCTGATAACCACTCTTTGATTGTTCTGGCCGTTGCGTTCACTAAGGTGTATCTGCGGGTGATATAGAGCCATCTCTGTGCCCTTCGATGTTAGTTATTGCAGGCGTGTTAGGAACTCCTCGTCTTCAGAACCTAATCATTGATACGTCAAGATTCTTTTCATTACCGCTTGGTTCAATACGACGTGTTTGACCTTCATGTCTCCCACGTTAGACGCCTTCTGGTCCGGTGCACAAGTCGCTTCATTTCAAAAACGTTCAAAGCGTACTGACTACTTCATGTGTTCCCTTGAAATAGGCCCCTAAGAGTCCTTCGATTTCTGACAAAAACGTTGTCTGTAAGGGTTGTTGGACTCATCTGATGTCACCTTTCGGCAACTACCACCGTTAGTCGACCTGTACGTAAGCCGTCACAGCGTCTTTCATCGTCTACCTTTGTTCTTTTTTTTCCAACAAAACGTATGTTATGGTGCATTCGTTGTGCGGCATTTCATAGCGATTGGCTGCCAGTTTCCTATCCATCTGTCATGGAATGATCACCTAATGTGAGCTGCCATCATCATGTTGTCATACTTATACCCCCGCATTGTTGAGATGTACCCTCCCCCATTGTGGAGCGGTTGTTTTCAGCTCATCCTTCGTTGTCATTTGATGGGATCCTCAGGTCTCTTGTCAGACCATCCACCATCTTCTGGAGAACCTTGTCTTGACGCTGTGAGCGCACTAATGCCTTCTGGTCCTGTTCCATTAATAAGCTGTCAACTCCAATAGTCATTTTCGAAAGTTCGTCCGCCTACCATCGAGGAAGATAGTCAGTAACACGGCCACTAGATCCAAGGATGTGGTTGACCTTCAAATCATATTTCTGTGGGCTCACTGCCAGCGGTTTAATTTGTTCTTCATGTTTTTCACAGTCTTGATCCACTCCAGATGATTATGACCCATCATCGTGTAAAACGGTTGATCTAACAGATATAGCCTCCATTTGCCCATTACTTACACGATTGTCAGACATTCTTTCTCTGATTGAACATGTCTGATCTGTTGGCATACTCGATTAATTCGACCATCTACCTGAGTATTGCGCCAATGTCCGTGGCCCTTAGGATCTGCCGTTACGGTGAACGTTTCTCCTACATTCGGAAGTTTCACTCAGTTGTTGCTCGTTCATTTCATTCTCCAATCTGTCTATCTATCGTCGGCTCGTTCAAATTTCGTACGTTCTCAAAGTAGTGAACATATGGGGTGAACATTTTCCACGAATCAACTGCTTGCTCCAGAAACTGCCTCAGTTGTGGCTACCCTTATTACCGTTATTTTCCCTGATACTGACTTGCTTTCACTTCAGTTAATCTTGTCCCACGATTGGTAGGAAGCAAACAGTCGAACACCTATCGTACAAACATGCCGTTACACAGCCCTAACGAGGTGTATTCCACTTGTCAAAGCAACCTAGGTCATCCTAGGTTTATGAGAAAGGTGCTTGGTCCAAACTTTTTGTTTACTTGAGAACCGGCTTTATAAAAGTTCCCTTAACTCCAAACAAAAACTTCATGCGTGCAATTTCCATGCTCTTTATGTACAGGTGGGCTTTTTTGGATCGTGGTTGTGAGATGTAGAAACCGGTTTTACTGCTTGATACACTTTGGACTACCCCAGCCGCCAGGCTCTCGTTGAATCCTGTTTGTTCATTATTTCAGGTGAACCAAATTTTACTCTCTACCAAGATGACGGCCTCCTCTGCCGTCGGATTACTGTTCGCCAATCTTGGTTATCAGCAGCTCCAGTTGCCCTGTCTAAATGGGAATGACACTCACCGCTTATCAAGAGATTCTTCGCGCCTCAGACTTTTACCGAACACACGGCCATCTGGTCTTGCTCCGCGTCGTTCCCATAGTCAGGGACCGCCGTCTGATCTGGCAGGTCTGTCCTCCGATGCGTCGCAGTCAATGCTTACCTGGACGATTAACTTGCTTCTCCGACTACATCTACCTGGTTGTGCAGCTGTGGTTCCACAGACGCCTCTCCCATTGACTATGAAGACCGATCTGACACGTATTTGGCAGCTGCTTCTCTCCATGAACCTCGATCGAAACCCAGTAGCTGCCTTTCTGTTGATCTCGCTTCACACTAGGTTGTTTGGCCCAACCATTCAACTATCAGCAGGCGCACATTTGCATCGCTTGCTGAACACAGTGATTCAGTCACAACAGTCTATCCTTATTTTGCGCACATTGAGCATCCTATTTCACCAGCTCACTGGATGTCCTGTGGTCCCTGACGATCAATTAGAATTAACCTCCGCATTGGTCACCGCACTTCAATTGTATCAGCGGGAACAGCTGCAACCACCACGTTCGCAATCACAATTTCTCGAGCTACTAATCGGTTCCTGCGTAGATGCTTCTCTGTATCAACCATACAAGTGTGCCCGACTCATTGTCGTCCTTCTTCGTGCTGGTACGCAGCCCGGCTGGTGTACGTCCAAAGATTGTTCAATGCTTGTTGAGGCGTGTTTGGAACTAAGCCTTTGGACACGACACAACTACATTCCCGGTAGGTTGGGCTCCAAAGCATACCTCTACGGGTGGTTTGACCAGGAAGATTTTACAGTTATCAAGACTTTGTTGAAGGTAAATGCCGTTTAACTCATGTTTTACCGCGAAGCTCACATTTTTATTTCTCATTCGAATCTCACGCACGCATACATTCCAATTTCGTCACGGCAATTGCAATTTACAGGAATCTTATGTTGAACAACTTTCGACCAATCCGACGGGTTGGTCCGCTCAGCTGGCGTCAGCAGGTGCAGCAGCAGCTACCTGGGCCTGGTCACAATCCACGCGTGCCATTCATGGACTTAAAGGTCGCATTCTAGGTACAAATAACGATGGTACCACCTCAGATCCTGTGAAAGCCACAAACGTAGCAGTTTTGCCAGAGCCGTGTTTCGCGGGGCAATATGTTTCGGTCCTGAACACATTTTGGTCACAAATGCCCCTGACACTTGATTCTAATTACGGTCCGTTCTGGTTGTTGACCGTTGCGCATGCAGTGGATTGGGAAATGCAAGGCAGCCGAGAGCCACTGCATGGCACTAACGTGGACACCGGGCCGAGGTCTCAGCAGCCAATCGGACTCTGGTCCCTTCTTGTTCCCGTTCTCTCCAAGCATATCGACGATTTGGCCACTGCGGTACATCACACCACAATGACTTCTGAACAATTGGCGCCCGAACCATCCATTTCCGCGCACCCGTTGGATATATCGATACTGTCGTTACTCGGGCAAATTTTGGTGAGTTTTGAAAGCACCTTTTTATTGTTCATTAAAGATCATTACATAAACCCCAACCGATTAATTAAAGCAGAAACATTCATTCCAAGCTATGGCTGAATCAGCAATACGGTTGCCGTTGGGGTTTTTCGTACGAGTGCGTTAACACTTTCACGAAGGTGACAGTCCATTTGATGTACGAGTACAGGTATTTGCATACATCCTTTGGTCAGGCTCATGGCTGTTTTGATGATGATGATGATG